>MU226926.1:328313-341528 GCA_018584345.1 Thuja plicata | reverse complement strand
TAACAATGACATTACCTTTTCCTTATGTTCTTTAATTCTCATCATCTCTAGAAATGGTACCTTAACTGTCATTTGGGACAAACATTGACCCATATCTACTGGAGTATATTTCACATCTGAAGATTTTAATTTATCAATAGTGATATCACTTTTCTCAATATGTTCATTAAGAGTTGGTTCTTTTAATTTTTTGCTTTCCATCTTTTGAACAGGAGTACTTGTTTCTTGCCTTTTTAATTATCCTTCTTGTACAACATTTGGTTCAATGGCTTTTGTAATGATTTTTACCTTATGTTTATTTATATTTTCACCAGGTCCTTCCTTTTTTTGCACATACTTAGTGTCTATCTTGTTTTCTTTTATAAAGACACCTGATGGCTGACTACCAGTACTACCCACTACTCTGTTTCTCAAATGGTATTTGCTTCTAGCCTTGTTCACTAAATATGTCATAATCCTAGCTTTCTCTTCATCTGAAGCTTTTCTAATAAGTGGAACAACCTGATTATCTTGAGCATAACATCTTATATGATCATCAATTTCCTTAGTTTCACTATCAGACAAAATCTGTTGATGATGACTTTCTACCCTTCTTTGTGAACTACAGGAATCATGATTTTCATTTTCACTGTCTGAATCTATATCATGGCATGAATAAGTATTTTTCATACTATGATCACACTGTTCACTCTCATCATATCCATGCTCTTCACTTACTCTCAAGTCTAAGGAAACAATAAAAAAATAAGGGTTATGAGGGGCTTCACAAGCCTCACACCAAGGATCATCATTATAAAAATGGACAGCATTTTTATGTAGACGGTCTAGAGTTCTATTATCTATCTTTTCTTTTCTAGGTAAAATAACAGGCTTTCCATCCTCGAACTCAGTTCCATAAGGATGGTTTTGCATTCTATTTTGAGGATTGTATGTAGTATTATAAGAAGGCCTATTGTTCTAAGGAGCCCTATATTCCTTATACTCTGGTTCTTTTAAATTGCTCCTACTAAACCTTGAGTCATCCCTCCTATTCAACTTACCAGATACTCTTCTGTTCATTTCAATATTCACTGCTATCTTATAAGCATCAATAAGAGTTCTAGGGTTTTTTTCTCTAAGAGCATATCCCATTTTAGAATCAAAGGCATTCAAATAAGTTTCTATACATACTTCTTCATCTAGCCTTATCTTCTGAAATAGTTTGTGCATAGCTCTTTGAAATCTTGTATTAAAATCTATAACCTCTTCATTGTAATTCTTTCTGATATTGTTGAACTCATTCAACAAAAAGCCTTTATTTGTTTTATCTTCATACTGATCCTTAAATAATTCAATCAAATCATCCATAGAAACAACAAATCCATTAGAAAGGCTCCTAAACCATTCTCTTGCATCTTCTACAAAAGACTGAACAAATAATTTCATTAACACATCCTCATAAGTGATATTTAAATCATCAACAAAATTAATGAACTTTGTTAAATGTGCTTCACAAGAAATAACATTGTTACCTGCAAACTTTGGGAGCTTTTCTCCTATATCACCCACATCTTTAGGGAAAGCATTAAGACATCTAGGGATACCAACAAAGTTAAATTGTTTATACCTTTTAGTATGCAATGGTTTCCTTTGAAAACTATCATTCTCTTTAGAAGTAGTGGTCTTTGCTTTAGAAGCAGTAATATTCTCTGGCCCAGCATGAGAAAACTTTGAAGACTCCAAAAAATCTATTTTGTTCTTCATTTCAACTGTTTCAGCTTCCATTTGTGCCTTTTCCAACATTTTCTTGATGGTTTATTTTTCAATTCTCAATTTCTCCAAATCAATATCCAACTTGGACATTTTCTCTGTTAAAGGCTTCTAAAACTTAGGTTCTTGATTTCTGTATTCACTCATCTTTTGCTTACCTTTATCCTTATGTGAACTAGAAGCCTTATGAGTGAGTGGTATTTCTTGGTCCTTTTAAGACCTCTCTGTATCTTTCATATTTTGATGTCTTAAAGATCTTCTTTTACTCTTATCAACATCCTTATGCTCATGTTTTTTCTTTCTCATTTCTCTCTCCCTTTTCATTTGTTGAACAAGGGCAAGTTATTTCATGATGAACTTCTCCTCATTTGCTAGCTCATCAGAGGGAGCATCTTCAGAATCTGAACTAGATGTACTTGTTTCTTCTCTCTCATTAGAAGTAGAAGTGATTGTAGGTGTTTCTAATACCCTTTCTGTAGCTTCTTCATACTCTGAAGTATTTCCATCATGAGAATGTTGATTTCTATTCATGTCTCTTCTAGCATTACTTTCTTTACCTCTTGGAGGGGTTTCAGCTATACTAACTTAGTTTCTCTTTTTCCTCCAATAAATTTCCATCCTTGAGGATGATGGGATTCCACCATATAAAACCTTCTTAGGATCATTTCTCATCCTTGACCTAGTATTCATTCTGAAAGATACTAAATTTGCACTAATCTCAGAGATTTCCTTAGAGTCACCACCCAATAACTTGGAATGAATGAATACTTATAAAACTACAACTAGTATTATCTAAAAAATTTTAAACTTTAGAACACCAGAGAATTCTGAATACTTGGATAAGAATTTAAAATCTTATTCCCCAGTGGAGTCACCAATTTGTTAGCTCTTTTTCTTGCACCACAACCTTAAAATGATAGTATACTGATTATACTTGAATGCAAACTCCCTTTTGACAAGAGAAAGGATAATTTCTAAGCTATATGATAACACTGGGGATACCTATTATCACCTCCTTCATATTTGAGTTCCACAGACTCAGGAAGGTATTACCTATTTAAAGATTGATAATTCTTCAGCCTATGTATTTGGTGGACTAATTCATTCACTGTTTACTTACTTCAGACCTCACTGTAATAACTTGTAAAGTACCTTGGAGATTGCAATAATTAGTTTGAAATAGACTACTACAAGCCAGGCTATGGTCTTAATAATATGAACCAATGAGGTAAAGACTTTAATCCTTCTTCCTTTTGCTTTAGGAGGGGCAACCTAATGATTTACTCTTTAAGAAATCAACAAGCTTCAATTGTAATCACTGTGAGTACAATTGATTTTACACATATATTCTGGAAGTAATTGATTTTGAATAGTATTGAATATTTGGATGATGATGGATTACCAAACAAGTTCCTAGACCAGTGCCTATCCTTGGGCTTATAGAATCAATAAAAATCCATAGAAATATAAAAATAGAATACTGTAAGATGCCTTACAACCTACATGCAACTCAGATAAGATGCCTTGTAAACTATCCTCTCACTTCTATAACATTCTATCAAACCCTTAGATATTGTTATACTCCCTGAAACTACTCACAAAACTTATTTCTTCCCTTGAAAGAAACTTGCAAGCAATTAGATAGCTACCTTGTAAACAATATGCCTAAAATGCCTTACAAATTAAACATAAAAGAGAAAAAAATAATAAGCAAAGAGACAACAATAGTATAGAGTAAATTTGCACTGTATTTTATTCATATATTTTTGCTTCAGTACATAAAAAGCTTAAAAAGCTCAAACACACAGACTGAAATTTTTAAAGTCTAGTTTTTCAATATATTTCATCTCCTATAACTATTACAATTTTTGATCTATTTATAGGTCCTTAACCATCTTGGAATCCTTAAAGTTAGGATGCAAAAAGCTTCGGATGGTTTAAGGAACCTAACCCTAAAAGTAAAAAAAAGATAAGAAATGAGAATGTATAAGCGGTGAGGAGACAAAAATAGGGGATGAGATCTGATTTTCTGTCTTCATCTAGATTCTGGTGCCTTCGTCTGACAATGTTCAGGATAGCATCAAATATTTATACTGAGATCAAGTGACCACCATTTCAGGCTAACCTACACTTGTCTTTGATAATAACTAACCTCCTTGTGCTCAATGATCAGGCGCCAGGTGTTCCTCTTTACTCCTCATCCAGGATCTCCTCCTCTATTACTGCAAGATTCTTCTTCTTTGGTTTGGTCATCAAGTCCCAAGATGTCACTTCATCCTCTACTAGCCATTTAAAACTCTGTATACTCTGCAGTTGCCCCTTCTGTCTCTCCCATCTGACATCAGTGATGATTTTGACATCAATTAAAAACTTTTTTATGTCAGTTTCTGCCCTGAATGCTTCATCCAAAATCTTGTTAAAGCCATCTAAATCCAAATCAGATTCTATAATAAATGCCTCATTGCTTGGCATCCTACTGTCAAACTTACTTCTCCAGGCCTCCAAGGCCTTGACCTGATCATCTTCTCCTTTCAAAGGAGGCACAAACCTATTAAAATCTGGTGAAAATAGTCTTATCTTAGCCTCTATATGATTTAGCTTTCCTTTAAAGAATGATAAGGCTACATTTACCTTTTTTATCTAATCCTCTACCTCTTTAACAATCTCCAGTAAATCTGATCTATGTTGCTGCAAAGAGGCAAGCTTCTCAAACATTTGTACCCTAGGAGACCAAGTGACAAAAAAAGGGTTCAAAATAGTAATATACCCTGTTACTTCAGCATGTAATGTGGGTAATTTATTATAAGCATTAAGGATGATATCGATTTTATCTTTTAATATATCTATCTTATGCTGAAGAATGCATCTTAATGCATTTAGGGACACCTCATTATTATTTTTGCCCACATCATCTGTCTCAACTACTTCCTTTGCTTCATCTTTCTCCTCTATCTGCAAAGGCTAAACTGAGGGCACATAAACCACTTCAGTTTTCTCCTATAATTGCTTTGTCATCTTAGCAATGACCATGTCTTGTTGATGTATCTTTATGTGACATAATTCCCTATCCTTTTGTAGGGCACTAGCTTCCTCAATCAAAATACCACATTTCTCAGACAATTGTTTTGTCTTACCCTCATTCAAGTGTGCCCAATGTGTCATGATCTGGGAAATCTCAAGATCTCCAGTATTTTGCACAGTCCAGACCATTTAATTTCCAACCATACTCTCTTGAATATTTACCAGTTGAGGCTTTTGGTCTTTAAGACAAAGATTCCACATGGTGAAGGCTTGTGACTTTGGACTGTGTCCAAATCCTTTAATCATATCACCCATCTGGATCTCACTTGCCAATTTAAGATCTAGCTATTTTGTAATTTGATCAATTATGAAAGTTGAGGCTAAATCCCAGCCCTCAACAAGCATAATTCCACTATTTAAAACCATCTTTCTTGCCTCATCAAGAGAGACATCCTCACTATTAGGGTCATAGGTTTGCACAGCTAGCAGAGCCTCATTTATCACTATCTCTTCACCATCTGACTTCAGCTATTCTCTGATTTTCTCCTTCTTATGCCATCTCAAAAAGGTTTTAAACTCATCAGTTTTAATAAAGCAATCATCACTCAAAAATTGTTGCTGGTGAAGTAGCCTTTCATCAATACATGCCCTAAGAGGCAATTCTATGTTCTCCTCTTCTCCCTGCTGCTGTCTTTTTCCTTTTCTAATTTCTTTCCTCAGATTGTGATCATACAATTTGTTCCCAGGAATAAGAGCACTTATCCTATCTCCTTTTTTCTCCTTTCTTGTATAGGAAATTTGAATAGGGTCAACTTTTTGCCTTTTGGTGGCAGGTTCCTCTATATCATCTGGCTGGGATACCTTAATCAGGTCTAAGATATGCCCTTGTTCTCCCTGCATCTGAGCTACCTCTGAAACATTTTGTTGAGGTTGGTCCATTTGAGGTGGATGGGCATATTCTCCATCACTTTCACTCTCATACTTAGATTCTAAATAATTAGATTCTTTTCCCCCTTTCTTCGTATCTAAAACTCTGTCCAATTGCTCACAGAGTGTATAAAAATTATCAATCATAGTCTTGATTTTATCAAAATAGGGTAGGTTAGAGTAAAAACCTCCAAATGATAATCCATTTCTCTTTATTTGCTTCTCTAAATTCAGTAACTCCTAAATTATTTCTCTCCTAGTTCTTACCTCATCTTCATCAAGGATATTCCTTGTGGCATCCTCCTCCAAACAAAAACCATGTACATTTGTGTTTGGTATGGTAGGAGTTAGGAGCTTCCTAGCTCCTGTAATGAATCCTTCTGGTTCAATGTTTCTATATAATGCTTCTCTCATCTTGTAGCTTTCTATCCATGTGCTCACTAAATCAATGGCACCCTTACCAATTGTAAACTGAAAATTTTTAAATTGCCTAGGGGTTAATGTCCCCTTCCTATGCGATGAAAAGAGCTCATTGTCTGTTAACAATAGCTACCAAATGAACTCCATAGCTACAACTCTGGATGGTACATGATAAGGTAGGACATGAGGAGGATGTGTGCATCCATATACCCTAATCATGGTAAAATTCTCTTCTAAAAATAAATCTCCCCAATTATGGTCACCCTCCCCCCCAATTATGGTCACCCTCCCGTTTATCCACATACTCACAAGGTCTCAACAACTGCAGCACCTTTACTCGGAGTCTAGTCTTACTAATACCAATGCTCTGCATCAAGAGATATACAATCCAATTTTCAAATCCACAAAAGTCACAGACCTTGGATGTATAAATCCATATCCTAACCCAAAATTGAATAGGATTGGGCCGGTCTTTAAAAATCCTCTAAGGGTTCAAATTGTTCACATTCATGATCCCATAATTGAAATGCAATAAAAAATGCATCAGGATAGAATAATGTAAAAACCTAGGTTCCTTTTCCTTAGTATTTTTCATCTTCTTCTGCACAGCTACAAACCCCTCATGCATTTTGTTAATGATATACTGTATATAGTCATAACTAGTGCTAGAATGCACATCCTGCAAATCTAGTACCATCATTAAAATTCCAAAATTTATTTTCTCTGCTCCTCCATCTATACCCAACAGTCTACATAAAGCATAAGCAATGTACTTAATATAGAAATTTAAATCTTTAAAATAGTAGGGTGTAGTTCTAGGTATAGGGGCAATATGATTCCTAACCTCCTTAAGAATATGCTTCTGCAGTTGGTTTCTAGCAACCCCAGGTTGTAACCTCCTTTCTTTTTGCTTGGTAATATTAATTTTGGTAGACATGGTACTATATAAACCAAAGGCTTGCATGAATGAATTCCTATTCAAAATCAATAGGGAAGTGCAATCATTCTTCTTAATTGTCCTAGACAAAGCATCATAATGGCTAGCAAGACCTAGAAACAAGTCAACATCTACATAAACATCAGGGACAATTAACCTAGCAAGACCACTAGTCCAAGGGTTTGATATTGGGATGGCTTTATCAGAACTATTATAAAAATAGTTATATAGAGAAAAACATGTGGAACCTGGAGTGCAGGCATCTCTGATTTCACAATACTCATATGCCAATAAGTTGGCATTTGCCCTCTTGTTCTGCGTAGACCCAGGCAATAACTTCAGAAATTCATCAGAGAAATTCCTCTTTCCCTTAGCATCATCATCTACTTCATCACTGTTCCCACTGGTAGAAGCTACACTAACTACCTTACTCATCTTGTTCTGTTTCCACTTCTCTTTCACCAATATTGAGACAAATCTCCTCTTAGGACTCACTACTCTTCTGTGTGCACTACTAACAATTCAAGAACCTTGAAAACTAGAGAATTACCCTGAAATTGAACAATTTTTGCCTTTTGAACACAGAATACCTAGAAATTCTTTTCTCTGCAATTTTGGATGTATGATAAGTGAAAATGAACCTGCGATCATCTCTTTATGGTAACTTTTCCAAGTACTTAGCTCATCATTGAAGAGACAATCAATTTTTCCTTCAAGTTAACATGCTATGGAATTAATTTAAATCCTAGTCGTAGCGCATGAATGTGACAGGAAATAAAATTCATATGAGTGTGTTTTTAGAAAAACCCTTATAAAATTTGAACAGAATGACATGTCTTCATATGATTGGTTCTTTTCCAGACATCTCAGCTACCTTTTTCACACAGTAATTAATCTTCTAGATTTTCATTGGACGCTGAATCTCTAAGTTGTCATGTCAGCAACTGCCACCTTTTATCATTTTTCATATTTAGTGACCACACAACTGTGCAGTATCTCCTTGTCACTGATCAAATTTCTTAACTCTCAATTCTTTTGGAGATCTAGCGACTGTATGATTTCCTTCAGTTAGCTTAACCATGGTTAACTTCTGGTGATCATGTGACTGAATGAATCCAAGTTTCGAGATCAAATTCCTGACCTAGAGTTTATTTGGAGACCCCACGACTGAAGGTTACTTTTCATCTTTTAAACTCTTATCGCTAAGTCTCTGAATGTTTATTTTACTTTACGAGACCCCATGACTAACCTTAGGCGCCCAATCACTGATTAAAACTGCTACTTGATATTTCTTTCAGAGATTACGTGAAATATCTTTATCCTTTAATTTTAATTTAGAGACTATGCAACTAAAGCTAATCTCATTGTCGTGAGAACTTTTTACTCTTATGCGAATTTGATAGAGACTTAGCGACTACCATTGATCTTTTCTCATTCTGCATCTGATGGCTCCGCTAAGTCACTGAGTATGTTTTAAAAACCTTAAATCATTTGGATACTACGTGACTAACCTTTATTCTATTCACTATGGACACGTGTCTCATCCTAACTATTTATTTCCAAATCATTTAAGAAACGCTGACTTAGCATTTTTAACCAACGACTACCCGACCACCATGTATTTCATTCAACTTGCGGTTTCTCACCAAGTCTCAAAATATTTTACTTAACTAATTTTTTAATTGGAGACTTGGTGACCAAAGCATTTAACTTGTCACTAACTACATTCTATTCTAGAGACCCCACAACTGAAACAATCGCTAAGTCTCATGAAAGTTTACTAACTGCAGGATACATTGTGCAACACCGTGACTTAACTACTTGTTTCCATGTTGCCAAATGACGTGTTTCCCCATTTGGAGACTTCATGACTGAAGGACTTCGCTAAGTCTCATAACTTATAAGGAATATTCTCTTTCTTTTTGAGACATCCCGACAACAGTTAATCACCAAGTCTCATGACAAAATGGAATATGCTTTTAGGATTAAGCGACTCGGCGACTATTAAAAAGGCTCATGACTTAAGTTTCTCAAAATGGTAATGCAAAATTAGAAACACGATTGACATTTTAGGGATTTTTTGCATTTTCACTTAGAAGACAGCTTAGGGTTTTGGGTTTTTCACTATTCATGTGGATTTTGACCTAAAAACATAGAATTGTCACAGGGATACTTCAATTTGGGACAGATTTTCTGATTTGGGATAGAACTTTGGCATAAAGACAACAAAATTTTAGGTCAAACCAACAAAACTAGGAATACAACCAATAGGTAGTACTATCCTTAGGTGTCTAGAAAATGATGAGTCTAAAAGTGCGGTAAAATAAGTCCACGAAGGTATTTGTGGAGCTCAGTCAAAAGGTTTCTCACTAGCTAAGAAACTTCTAAGGAATGGATATTAGTGGCCTATCATGGAAAAAGATGTTATTCATTATTTCATAACTTTCAATAAATGTCAACTACATGGTAACTTGATCCATGCTCCTGCTCGAGATTTGTTACCTTTTATCACCCACTGGTCAATTCAACAATGGGCCTTTGAATTGATCAGAAAGATATATCCCTCATCATCTATTCACTAGTACATTTGAGACCTCTTTGCGATGGTTATGCATCGCAATTACAACACCACTCCATCGAGAAAGTGACACAAACCAGTGTTGCATTTTTTGTGTCAGAATCACTGATGGTAGATATGTCCATCATTATTGCGATGGTCGTGACAGTCGCAATATACACCGGCTATGAATTTTAGTATGTCATCGTTACACATTATGAGTATTTCCACTATGGTGGGTATGCAATGGACATGTTGTACATGTGACATCCAGCTATTGGATTATTCTGACATCTAGACGTCACATGTAGTGTTTTCACATTGGTTATCCTATGAATACCGTTGCAATTGCAACGGTATGCTATGTTTTAAAAAAAAATTGTCGTGTGCATAGAGTGAGACCTTAAAATATTGATCTTCTCTTTATTTTGAGAATAGTTTAACATTCTCTACTTAACAGGGCCAACCACATGAAGGTGGAAGCTCAGCTGGCCCCTCCTAGGAGCCTCTTATGACCCTTTATGACACTTTAAGATCTCTATGAATGTAATCTTAGGGATCATAAAGGGTCATAAAGGATCTTGGGACACAACAGCTGAGAAACATAAATGTAGGCATCATGGTCACAATTGTTTGGAGACACAACATAATTGAGTGGTATAACCAGATGATGCAACACAACCACTACTCCTCCAGTTCTAAGTTGGCACTGCAGGATCCAACAACCATAGATAAGGAATAATTTATTCCTTATCTATGGTTGTTGGATCCTGCAGTGCCAACTTAGAACTGGAGGAGTAGTGGTTGTGTTGCATCATCTGGTTATACCACTCAATTATGTTGTGTCTCCAAACAATTGTGACCATTATATCTACATTTATGTTTCTCAGTTGTTGCGATATCTACATTTATGTTTCTCACCTATTGTGAGATTAAAAGTCTTCTAAGGAACGTGTCGTGTCTATGTGGAACTGCATAGGATCATCACCAAAGGGGGTTCCTGATCAGAGAACTCCCTTTTACTTAATAATTATGAAGCCATCAATGCTATACTAATTGTTTAGAATTGTCAGTTTACATTTATGACTTCAAATTACCAAGCAAAAGGTGTACAAAAGACTTAGCAGCCTCCAGAGCATTTTGCTTGAATGCATTATACCCTTGATGTACTTTATGGAAACATTTTGCATCATGACTAAAGGGAAATGTTAACCAAGATTCATATAGAGAAAGGTGTTGCTCTTGGAAAATGGTTGATGGTGAGATGAAGAAGATTTAAAAATGATGATTGATCCAATTCAGATTGGTGAAACATTTCCAAATATTCTTCGAGCTCATTACTGTCAAATAGTATGTAGATGGTAATAAACATTGCTCAGAATAGATGACATATTTATATATCACATGTTGAAGATCATAACATATGAGAAAACAAATGAATTTTTTGTACTCACAAGTGTAACAGATTCATCTTCTCACTGAAGAGTTCAGCTGGAATTTTTCCTGAAAGTTTGTTTAGGTCGAAGTAAAAAGGGAAAATCTCTTATAAAAGTATTGGTATAATTTGGATAGCAAGGATCACCCAACTTCATAAAACAAGAACGGAAATAGTGCAACTTAAAAGTAGAAGACATAAAGACCTGTCTAGTGATCATATAGTGATGAAGGTGGCGCCTGATGCTACTACAATGACTACAGACATTAAATTTTTCATCACTGCCTAATGTCGTTGAAGTGTTGACCCGGGGTTGAATCCAGTATGCTCATGTATGATCCAAAACCTGCAAGGAAGGAAAATATGGTGTTAGATCCAAAGGCTCTAAGCAATGCATGGCACCCTATTACTAATCCTCATCTATAATTATGCATGTGCATAGTCAAGCCATACACTTCTAAAAGGAACAAGGATAAAATTTACAAAACCCATCCAAGAGTTAGACATCATAAATCATAAATGAGGTTAACTTTTTTAAAATGTAAAACCTTTTTTCAAATTTTTTAATAAGGTTAATTTTTTATTTTGTTTAATTTTATATAGAAAATCATAACAAAGTCATAAACAACAAAAATTTCATGAGTTTAACAAACATGAAAAATGTATCTACATGAAATTCTAAAAAAGTTTTAGTATCTACAATAGCCCTCTGTTAATCGCATTTATGCATATGGTCCCAACAAAGTAGTGCACAAACTACACAAAGAAGGCATCACAGAAACATGATTTCTTCTTTCGCCATTGAAGTGATCTTGACACCACTAGCTACCTCTCGAGCCTTGTGCAAGTTGCACTCATTTCCTACATCAGGTATAGATGTAGATGGGATAGATGTAAATGTGGTTTCATTGACCCATCGAAAGTATTGACATCCACTATTTCCCTGCAATACCAAATCTACATCAGTTCTTCCTAAAATGAAGTTAACTTGTCACATTACTTTTAAACATAAAATATAATTCCATATCTAAGACCTTTTTCCTATTTGGGAAACCCCAAAATTGATGCCCAGGATTACTTGTTGTGCATGACATCTTAAACACACAAGGGCCAACACCACATTGACACATAGGCACATTGACCGAAGCCATCAATGCTATATCGATAAATATTGCACTATCATTCCAACATATCATTTTGTTTAGTTGATTATTTTTTTCATTCATACTAATTATAATTGCAATAAAAAGCAACATACTAATCATGTAGACAAAATCTCAAATCAAATTGCAAAATGACTATTGTCAATCATGGTACAAAATGATAATGCTTTGTATTTGATGATATAATGAATATAAACAACATGCAAATGCAATGTCCTAACTGCACTTGATGGAAACCATATGCATAGTTGTGTTTGGGACTTTTAGTCCTTACCACACATTGAAATGCATGTAAAGGCATCTATAGTTGGGGGCATGTCAAATTGTGATATTGCTATCAAGATTCAAGTGTATAGTTTGGCATTCACATATTGGCTTGTGTCAGCTGCAGTTAACAAACTAATCTCACAAAAATTGTTGATGTTTCAAAAATTCCTCTCATTACTTCTTCTCCGCTTGAAACAATTGGGACTACCCGGGAAAGACTAGTAGGCTCTACTATACCCTTTTCCATGTCCACTACATGTGCAGCTAATTTATTCTTTCCTATCTCCATTCCTCATCATGCTTCATCCTTGTTATATCCGTGGCCAAAATATTGATATTTAGAGTCTACTCACTTTCCCAGGTACTCCCAATTGTATGAATTGGAGTTGAACCATGTGTCACCTACACTCTTGCAAGTCATTGTCGACACATCAACGATTTTCATGAAATGATAAGAAATTTGTGCATATCAAATTCATGGATGAAACATGGGTCAATGATTTTGACTCAGAAAACTATACACTTGACTCCAGATAGAAATATCACAAGATAATGAAAATTTTTGATGAAATTTTAATGGTCTAAATCTCCTGTGCAACTTTTTCTAAATTTTCAGAAACAACCACATGCTTAACCACCTTCAAGACCCATTCTAACCGACTGGTAACTTCAAAGAGAGTAGAAAATACTAGTTTATAGATCACCCCATCGTGTACATGCAAGCCAACAATATTATGTT
>MU226926.1:306073-328263 GCA_018584345.1 Thuja plicata | reverse complement strand
CTCCAAATGAAAACATTCAATACCAAATGTTCTATCCATTGAGAAGACCTAAAACAAAGTAACAATAATGAAAATAGTGAATAAGTATGCCAACATAATGAATAAGTGGGAAAAATACATTGATCCAGTAACAGAAAATACATTACAAATGCCAAGCTCACAGTCTCAATGAAATAAACAGTGTATAAAACAATATATGGTGCACAATAGCATCAAGCATACAATGACAAAAATAACATTTCATGATGCCCAAGCTCAAGGGAAAAATACATTTATCAAATAACATAAAATATATTACAAATACCAAGCTCACGGTCTCAAATGAAATAAATAGTTTATAAAACAATATATGGTGAACAACTGCAGCAAGCATAACACTGAAATTGTTAAAGAAGTTGACTGTGATATTTCCAGAATTTGTGGAGGAAAGAGTACCAAACACTGGAAAGCGAGACCAGAGGATTAACAAGGTTGCTTTGGAAAGTGAAATAGAGGATTGACTATTGGAGAAAAATAGTACTTTGGAGAAAATAATTGTTCATTTTCTCATCTAATATAGAAAATTCAAGTAGTACAGGCATACATAAGAGGATGAACATAAATAATAGGGTACCAGACATTTCCTAAAGTGATGAATTTTTGACCCGGGTATGAATCCATTGTTCTCCTGTGATGATCCATACCTACAAAGAAAAGAGAGACAGGGGTTAGATCAAAAAGATATAAGCAATGAATGGCATCTTATTACTGATCCTCATCTACAATTATGCATGCACATAGTGAAGCCATACACTTCTAAAAGAAAAACCATGCTACAAGACATGTGCACTCAGAAGAGTGTTGCATAAAGGAAAGAAGATACCATGTTTTTCCTCATGAAATGATCATAAATGGGGAGTACCACATAGTGAATATCAATAGAAAAACAAATAAAGAGAGATCAAGAACTTCACACAATGCCTTGAAGGTAATAGAAACGATGCCCTAAATCTCAAAGCTGACAGTTCATCAAGCATTCCAAATGAAAAGATGTAAACAATGTCAATATTAAACAGTGAGCTCAAAATAATGCATGATTCCCTAGCTTGCAGCCCGCGAGCCATCAAGACATTTCCTCATGAAATGATCATAAACGGGGAGTACCACATAGTGAATATCAATAGAAAAACAAATAAAGAGAGATCAAACACTGCATGCTATCAAAATAGAATGGCAGTGGTGATTCAATGCATCTACAACCTCAACAACATGGAAACATTGATCCAATAACAGCAAATACATTACAAATGCCAAGCTCACGGTCTCAATGAAATAAATAGTGTATATATAAAACAATATATGGTGTACAATAGCAGCAAGAATGCAATGATGGAAATAACATCAAACATATATATGTATATATATGTATATATATATATATATATATAGATACATATACATATACATATACATATATATATACATATACATATATATATAAATATACATATATATATACATATACATATATATATACATATACATATATATATATATATATGTATGTATGTATGTATATGTATATGTATATGTATATAACAAACAGAGCTCATAACAGGGTCATGTGGTGCTCAAATAGTGAGCTCATAAACAATGCATGATGCCCTAGCTTGCAGCCCGCGAGCCATCAAGATATTACCTCATGAAATGATCATAAATGGGGAGTACCACATAGTGAATATCAATAGCAAAACAAATAAAGAGAGATCAAACACTTCACACAATGCCTTGAAGGTAATAGCAACGATGGTCTAGCTCTCAAAGCTTGCAGTTCATCAAGCATTCCAAATGCAAAGATGTAAACAATGCCAGTATTAACATTCATATTGTGTCATCAAATCAACAAATGTCATCAAAATGAAATTGAGTTAATGAGAAGACAAAGCTTGAATGCCTACCTCAAGTCATGGCTTCCATATCATTGGTTGGTGCTCTATTTGTTATATACATTTACATATATACATACATACATACATATATATATATATATACATACATACATATATATATACACACACATATATATACATACATACACATATACATAACTTTTAGAAGAATATGCATATATACACATACACACATATATATACATACATATATACACACACATATACATACATACATAACTTTCAGAAGAATATGCAAGAGTATAGGCATACATAAGAGGATGAACATAAATAATAAGGGTATTCAATATATGTTGTAGTGTTTACCACATCTGTTACAACTACAGAGCCCTTCTTTTTTGTTTGTTTACTTTTATAGTATCACATGCACGCTAAGAAAAAGGACAGTGGAGGATAAGGATTCCCCTTCACAAGCACTTTGTGTTGCAGACAGTCCTTTTAGCATTTGATGAACCTTTTCTCTACCTATCAATATTGCTACACTATTATGATTTTGTAGCTTTCCTTTTTCAGAAAGATGGGTTCAGGCTGGATTAGTGGATTCATGGTAGTAATGCTCTTAGTATTGGAGCTCCTGGCATGTTGTTTCTTTGGTTGTGTATTTTCAAAGGAGGTGGGTATTCATGCATGTATGATAGTATATATACATTGAGTATTGACAAGGCTTGTGGTTTGTGATAAATGGTTTAATGGGGGTGTGTTGTACATATTTTATTATAGGTATTTGTTGTATATTTAGTATATTGGCCTTTCATATATGGATATATATCTTTAATTGAATTCAGACCTAAGTTGTTTTAAAACCTTCTAAATATCCTAAATAGGGGTATGAGACACCATGTTGTCAAGTTGAAAACATTGGTTGTCAACTTGACAACACCATTAAGCCTATTTGGTTTTGACAGTTAGTTTTATGATTGTTATGGAACAGTTTTGGGCAGTTAGGTGGTTGAAATTGGGTTTCTTTGAAGAGTTTGAGTCTATTTCTTTGTTGATCCATGTGAGTGGAAAGGGGGGTGTTGAGTGGATGTGTAAGAAAACCATAATGTAATTGGTTCAAACAATAAAACAAACATTTCCATGCATTGATCTCATTATTTTAATTTCTAAAGTGATCAGGGAATTGACTGGTATCCTTACTATACCCGGGCTTCTTATTGTAACAGTGAATTGGGATTTTAGTCTTCCTTTATGAATTGACTCTTCCACACCCTATGAACACTGTGATTGGTGTGAGATGTCTAATATGTAACATATCCTTTTAATATAGTTTGTTTATGTAGGTATTGATAAAGCCCTTTAATCTCATCAATTGATAAGTAGAAGATACTTTCCACAATAATTTAAATTGTGATATTGCTATTAGGATTCAATTTTATAGTTTTTGAGTCAAACTCATTGACCATGTTTCATGAGTAGTGGTTCACAATAACACATTTATTGTAGCAACTTGATAGTTTCCTTTATCACCTTCCTTTGTTTTTTGTATCATTTTCTTATCCTTGGCATCATCCTTCTGTCCTTGACCAGATGTTTTTCCCTAGTATCAAATAGTGAACCATCCCCAAAAGTTGGTTTAGGATCTATTTTATTTTCAAGGGGTTGCCCATGCCTGCCCTCGATTGGATTTCTTGAAGATAATTCTTGTGTAATAGTAACAATGGGTGATGGAATGGGTTGAAGGAGCTGATTATTTCCAATAGATGCAAATTTCTTGTCATTTCTACCAAATTTGGCATTATGTAGATCAAATCTTTCTCTACAAGAAGGATATCCATTCCATGAATCTTACTTTAAAAAGAGGTTCATTCCTATTAATAATCTCCCAACTAAAATGACTAATTATGATGATTCTATATGATGAAATTTCATATATGCAAACCAAATAAAAGATTCATGTATGTATGTATGTATGTATGTATGTATGTATGTATGTATGTATGTATTTATGTATGTATGTGTGTATGTATATATGTATGTATTTATGTATGTATTTATGTATTTATGTGTGTAGGTGTGTATATGTGTGTGTGTATGTGAAAGATCTAAATGTATGTATGTATCTATGAATGTATGTATGTATGTATGTATGTATGTATGTGTGGGTGTGTATATATAGACACACACATATGCATACATAAATATTCACACACACACACACATATATATACACATATACATACACACATGTGTATATATGTATTTACATGTATATATATACATGTAAATATATAGGTATATGTATACATACACACACATATATAAATATACATATACATGTATAAACATAAATACACATACATATATGCATACACACGCACCCAAGAGTTGTCATGTCTATGGATATGTCCAAACATGCACCAAGAAGCATAGTAACTCACAAATAGATTTTTAACAATTATTTGAGTTCAATAACATTTAGAAATTTGAGTTACAACCTATTAAACATGAAGAATTATACATTACATGAGGAAGAATTTCAACAATGATTCCAAATTTGAATATTTATACAAATCACTGACATTGAATACAAGTGAGATACTAATCTATCCTTCATAATATTTATACAAATCAGTGACATTGAATATAAGTGAGATATTAATGCCCTCTAGAAATTCAACTTTGTAGGCATTAGATAAAAAAATCCTTAAGATCATACATGGACCTATCTTCTTGCATTTTAATTTATTACAGGCTCCTAGGTGTTTGAAAGCCTTAGGATTTTTTATTTTTCAAATCATTTAGATCTTTCACATATTCCTCTAGCTCCACTGTCTCTTTAGCATCATCTTCATGGTTTGATATATATACAAATTGTTCCCTCATTGTACATTGGTAACCTAATTACTAGATGAGTGACTACAGTACCCTAGTTTGCATTATTAGATGATCTTGTTTAATTTGTGTTCATTTCATGAAAAGATACATGTAAAGGAAAAGAAATATTTGCATCTAAAGATTACATGTATATACTATATATATGCCAAATAACTTGTATATACTATACAAGGAAAGGAACTGGAAGATAAAATCATTTGGGCTGCTGTGAGCATAGCCAACTTTCAGAAGAATATGCAAGAGTACATGCATACATAAGAGGATGAACATAAATGATAAGGGTACCAAACATTGCCTAAAGTGATGAATTTTTGACCCGGGTATGAATCTAGTGTGCTCTTGTGTGATCCAGAACCTACAAAGAAAAGAGAGATGGGGGTTAGAGAAAGAAGATCTAAGCAATGAATGGCATCCTATTAATGATCCTCATCTACAATTATGCATGTGCATAGTCAATCCATACACTTCTAAAAGAAAAACCATGCTATAGGACATGTGGACTCAGAAGAATGCTGCAGAAAGGAAAGAAGATACCATGTTTTTCCTCATGAAATTATCATAAATGGGGAGTACCACATAGTGAATATCAACAGAAAAAAAATAAAGAGATATCAAACACTTCACAGAATGCCTTGAAGGTAATAGAAATGATGCCCTAGATCTCAAAGCTCGTGGGTCATCAAGCATTCCAAATACAAAGATTTAAATGAATGCCAGTATTAAATAGTGAGCTCATAAACAATGCATGGTGCCCTAGCTTGCAGCCCGCGAGCCATCAAGAGATTTCCTCATGAAATGATCATAAATGGGGAGTACCACATAGTGAATATCAACAAAAAAACAAATAAAGAGAGATCAAACACTTCACACAATGCCTTGAAGGTAATAACAATGATGCCCTAGATCTCAAAGCTCACGGGTCATCAAGCATTCATTATGTAAAGATGTAAATAATTCCAGTATTAAACAGTGAGGTAATAAAAAATGCATGATGCCCTAGCTTGCAACTTGTGAGCCATCAAGACATTTCCTCATGAAATGATCATCAACGGGGAGTACCACATAGTGAATATCAATAGCAAAAAAAATAGAAATCAAACACTTCACACAATGCCTTGAAGGTAATAGCAATGATTTCCTAGCTCTGAAAGCTTGCGGGTCATCAAGCATTTGAAATGCAAAGATGTAAACAATTCCATTATTAAACAATGGGCTCATAAACAATGCATGATGCCCAAACTTGTAGCCTGTGAGCCATCAAGAAATTTCCTCATGAAATGTTCATAAACGGGGAGTACCACATATTGAATATCAATAGAAAAACAAATAAAGAGAGATCAAAAACTTCACACAATGCCTTGAAGGTAATAGAAATGATTCCCTAGCTCTCAGATCGTGAGTCATCAAGCATTCGAAATGCAAAGATGTAAACAATTCCAGTATTAAACAGTGAGCTCATAAACAATGCATGATTCCCTAGCTTGCAGCCCATGATCCATCAAGACATTTCCAATATTAACAATGCCATTATTATAAATGCCAACAATGCCAGTATTAACATTCATATTGTGCCATTATATCAACAAATTTCATCAAAATGAAGTTGATTTAATGAGATTACAAAGCTCGAATTCCTACCTGATCAAGTCATGGCTACCATATACCAAGATTCCAATCTTCCAAAGTTAGGCCCTCTTCACGCACGATGGTATGAAATCACGCTAAATTGGAAATGAGCCTTTCTTTTTCTTTTCTTTTTGTTTATAATCATGTGGGTGTCACGATTCCGACAGTACCCTCGCTATTACGATAGCATCAGGGGCACTTGGAAAAAAAACAAAAATACACACAAATGGTAGTGACATCGTAAATTGGCGTCAAAATTTGACCCCAAATGTTGTAGTGAGTGGACACAAGTTCATCATCCCAGCCACTAAGTACTTTAAAAATTGGGTCGAAGCGGTCCCTCTTATCAAAGCAACTAGAAAACAAGTATCTATATTTATCCTTAACTACATCATTTGTAGATATGGTATACCCTCATCAATTGTGACTAACAATGGGGTAAATTCAAAAAAAAAGACATGGATAAATTCTATGAGTGGTTTCATATCACTTAACAATGTTCCTCTATCTACTACCCCAAAAGGAATGGATAGGTTGAAGCGTCAAACAAGACCATACTAAAAATATTACATAGAATGGTGAGAAAATTAGGAAAGGATTGACATCTCCAATTGAATCCTTCTTTATGGGATTACTGAACTAGTATGAGGATGCCTATAGGAGTGACATCATTTGCATTATTTTATGGCTCCTAAGAAGTACTACCCTAAATTTTAAATTCCACCACTCTGAGTCTCTCTACAAGGACTTGTAATGGATGAAGATTACAAGATTTCTAGAATACAGGAGCTAGAACTACTTGATGAATGAAGAAAATAATCATTTGACCATCTAAGGGTCTACCAGAAAAGAATGTGTAGAAGTTAAAACAAGAAAGTGTGACATAGATAATTTCAAGTTAGTGACCTTGTTCTTTGAGAAAATCCAAAGAATCAGAAAAATTGAGAATAAAAGGGAAAATTTGAATCTGACTAGTTGGGTTGCTTCATAATCACTATAGAATTTGGTTCTCGAGTCAATCAACTATCTACTCTAGAAGGGGATCTTCTTCTTGACCCTATCAATACAATCCACCTAAAAAATTTCTACAGCTAGGCATTCTCAGAATGTGAAGTTCTTGTACAGAGAAAATGATCCTAAAAAAATTCCAAAAACAACAGGAAAGCAGAAAAATCATAAAAAGTGGAACAATTCCTGAAAAAATGATTATCTTGGTGAAAACCTACCAATAGGCACCTCGATAATACAATAAAAAAAATCAAAAAAATTAAAAATACAAAAAAAAACAAGAAAAGTGCCTTGGTGAAAACTTGGTAAATACGCACCTTGGTAGCAAAAATAGAAATCAAGCCAAGTGCTAAAAACCTGGCAAACAAGCATGACTTGTAATCAAAACTCTATCTATCAATACGTAGCTTGGATATCTTGCCTATGAAAGCTATCTTTGTGACGCCATACCCCTTAGCTAGTCTGCACAATACTATCATGGATGGTAAATTTTTTGTCTCATTCGTAGGGTATTTCTTGTTTTGATTAAGCAGGGTATTTCTTGCTACTAGGGGGAAATCATTCCAATTTGATCAATAACATGAACCAAACCAGAGTCAGTATCTTAGTCCCTCCTAACAGATATTTTTCCACTAACACAACGGTGTTTCTCAACACCCTAATCAACAATGTTTCTTAACACTACCTATTTGGACATATATGCATTTCTCAACACACATTGGACAACACATCGTGAACCTTAAATATTGGCTTAATAAAAATCAAGTGTGTAATTGTGTTTCTTAACACTATGCTCTCACGAGCACAATGGTGTTTCTCAGCACCCTATACAAACAAACATATAACTCTCAAAAACTTGTTGAAGATATGTTGAACATTTTCTTGAATGTTGCCTTTTATCAACACTTTGTGCTTATCTTATTTCCTAAGTCACTGAGCTCCCTCCCTCATCATCATCAAAGAGAGGAGGAGGTAGTTCCTCAGCACTAACAGGAGATGGAGGGATAGCTCCCTCTGATCTAGTATAAAAATATGAATACATACACACCATGTTCACCTCAGGAACAACATCTATATACAAAGCATAATAATAAGTAGCTCTAGCCCCTGGTAAGTCACAACATGTTGGGCCTAATCTTGGGCTATAATCAATCCATGGAAGCGTTGGTCCCTATCTGTAATCATTTGATCTCGCTTGACTATTTGTGCCTCTGCCACTGTCATCTATGTATGCAGCCCTCTACCCCACCCTCTCAAAGAATGAATCACATCTTATGGGGTCTTCTCTCTGGGTGCCTCCTCCTCGCCCTCACCCACCTATACATCCCTCCTCTTTCATACCTTCTTGGCTGCATCATCACCCTCAAGACCTTTTTGTGCCTCCCTCATCTCGATATTTGATGTACCTATGGGGGGAACATTATCTCCAACTAATCCTAAGGTACCTCCCTCCCTGTGTTGGTGTTGTTTTCCTACCACTGGTGGCCTACTAGAGCTAGCACCAAGATCCCCTGCTTCTCTCCTTGGTTTTTTATCCCTCTATCCTCCGCCTAGTACTTTTTGATCTCATGGATGAGAATCCTCCTTATCTATCTATGGAACTCTCTCAGTCGGATCTGTGAACCTTGGAAAGGGGTGCTGAGAAAAATAATCTCTAAAGTTCATTGTCACCCATGCATGTGCAATGTCATCCAAATAATCCCATCTCGACCTCTGTAACTAGCAGATCTCATGTACTACAAGGGGATAAGATAATCTTGGAGCCCATCCCTATCACTTCTCATTGGAAAAATGAATGTACGTGGTGAACCCCTGTGATATACTCTAAGGGTGCCCATACTACCTCTGAACCCAGGAAACAAAAAAAATCTCAACAATGGAGGATGTCCTCCCAATCAGTGGTCGGGTAATAAAAAATTCTCTCCTTTAGGTAGTTCGGTCCTCCCACACCTTGGTAGCTCTATAGGGATGCCAACTAACTCCAATCATGTCATCAAGTTGTCACCTCTAGTAATTGGTCTTCCCCAAGTTGGGTTGTGTGAGGTAACTTGAATATCTATACACATATGGATTTCCATCCTGTCAAGCATCATTTTTCATTGGTCTGTATATGGGAAGGTTCTTTCATGCCCATATCTATAAAACCAACACTATGGTGGCCATTCCCCTCACACGATGATAGACTACCTCATGCATCTCATGGTACATATGTTCTATAAGGCGCTGGCCCCACCCAAATCTCTCTAGTCTCACCAATCTCTCTGGTCTCACCAATATCTCTGGTCTCGCCAGCAATCTCTCTAGTACCCAGCCCCATCTATACAGGAAGCAACCAATGAAGTCAACAATAACACAAGGAAGAGGAAATTGTACTCTATATCTTCTCACCATATTGTCCCAAGTGATGGCATGATCAAGAATGGTATGATCATGGAAGATCTGTATTAGAGCCTGAATACCATACCATGGAAAAATATTATACTCTACTCTCTCTCCAACAAAAGGAATCTACAGTATCCTATAAATATACTCTAGAGTAATGGTGATCTCTCCAGTGGGCAAGTGGAAAGCATTATGCTCACTTTGAAAACACTCAACTAAAGTTGTGAGAAACCCATAATTAACACGGATATAATGCATAAGGAATAACCATCCCAGTCCATACTCTCCAACATGTGCCCTATCTGCATCAGAAAGGTCCCTCACTAGTTGCATTGTGGGTGGGTATGTCGAGTGGAACTGGATATCAGGAAGTTGTGTCTGCAAAACCAACAAAAAGTCATTAGTACACAACCAAACCAAATATGAGCTATAAGCACTAAATCAAAGTACAATGAATGCTAATTAGGATGAAAAATATTCCACAAAATCCAAATCTATGATCTGAAAAGTTGAATTTTGATGTTTAAACTAAAAAATGGTAATTTTTTCCATATGAAAAAGTATAGGGTAAAAAACTAATAAGTGTCGTACAAAAAAAGAATGGCCCCATATGAGTAAATAGGCTGAAATGACAGTGTTTATTGGATGAGATGATAAAGGACTCAAGAAACTTGGTCCTCGTATGACACAAGGGTTCTTACAGGAGAACAAAACTAATGGCCTCAAATGACAAAAGAATTGAAATCAGTTTGTTGTACGAGGATTCTTGACAGATCGTATGACTAAATGACCCAGAAAACCTTTTAACTTACTCAAACTACATAAAAATTCAATGAAAAATTGCAAAATTGTAATCAAACAGTAGGTTTTTTTATCACTCGCTTGAGGTGCATAGTTTATGGGTCGATTGTGCCTCCTCATCATCTTGAATCAATGATCTTGCACTAGAACCACCATTTTTTCTCAGAGAGGGCTTTTCTAATTTTTAAATTTGGAAAGTGAAAATGATTTGAAAATGACCCCTTTTGACCAATTATATAGCCTTTGGCCCTAGTTTGACCTAATTTTCAACTTGCTCTTATCAACGTGAAATTTGCACCCCTAGCAATTTTGACGGTCCTGGATCCATTTTTGGGATGAAAATCAAAATTTGACATCATTCGGTTAGTCCAAATTGCAATTCAACCTTATAGTCACATGTAGTTGATCATTGATGCAGTCCTTGCCAAATTTCTCCTCAGTCTCCTTCCCCATCAATCAACCTAGACCAACTCAACCTCAATCTAAGAGAGTCAAATCTGGTTAACCCTAGTCAAATCTTTGTCAAAATTGGTCAACATGACCTCGAATCAAGCTCGGATTAAGTTCTCCATCATTTGTGACCTAATTATGATTAATCCAAATTAAATGAATATAAAATATGAAAGGAAAAATCAAGAGAAATGAAATAAACAAGAATCCAAGAGAGTTATTTGATGAGAAGATTGTTACCATGAGAAATGCAAAACTAGGAGCATACACCGAAAGAGCCAAGACAAGGAGAGAAGAAGTTTTGAAAGGGGAAAATCAAATAAAAATCCCTTGTGAATTAAGAATGAGGCAAATCCTGAGAGAGAGAGAGAGAGAGTATCTCATTTATAAAAACTTCATAGAGTAGAAATGAGAGAGGGGAACATCTTTTAAATAGAGATGAGGAGAGGAGTTACTAAGTAACTCACTAGTCTATGAATGCCAACATCTATAATATGTGTGTGAAAAGTTTCAACATCCTCTTAAGGATGATAAGCTAATTTCCTTAATAAATAAATTACAAGAAATTGTATGTCCTCCCACTTGAAATAGATGACAAAATACATGTAGGGATTCCATAGGAATCTCCTAATTATATAAATGTAGTATACCTTGGTTTATCCTCAATTAAATAAATACAACTAAGGAAATATTAAATATTCTAACACCCCCCTTAATATTTACTTAGAGATTTTACATCAATGGGAATTAAACTCAAATTTCTACAATTAATTTGAAATTGCTCTTTGGAAAGAGGATTTTTCAAAATATCTGCAACTTGATCTTCCCCCTTGCAATAGATTAGGGACACTTGCTTGTTTTCAACTTGTTCTCTAATAAAGTGATGTTGTAGAGAAATATGCTTGGTCCTTGTATGATAAATAGGATTCTTTGCTAAGGCAATGACATGTTGGTTTTCACAATACAAAGGTGTAGGATCTTATTGAGGTAGACCCAAGTCTTCAAGTATTCTTCTAATACATAAAGCTTATTTAGAGGCATTAGTACATCCTTTATATTCAACTTCAGTAGAAAATAGAGAAATAGAATGTTCATTTTTACTTTTCCAAGAAATGGCACCTAAACCAACAAAGGAACAATATCCACAAGTAGATTTCCCATCATTGGGATCTCCTCCTAGATCTGAAACAGTAAAACCTTTTAAAGTAAAATCAGCATTTGTATCATAAATTAAACCAACATCAATAGTTCCTTTAATATACCTTAAAATCATTTTTGCAACTTTGAAATGGATTTGTTGAGTTTTAGACATGAATCTAGAAACTAAACCTACACTATAAGAAATATCAGGTCTAGTAAGAGTTAGATAATTTAAACTTCCAACTAGTTGTCTATATAAAAAATCATCAACTAAAGGAGTTTTCATATCAAGCATTAACTTAGTTCCTAATTCACATGGAATAGAAACATGAACAACATCATTCATCTTAATTTTTTCTAAAATATCATGAGCATGTTTACTTTGAGATAGGAAAATACCCTTAGGTTTTTTCCAAATTTGCATTCCTAAGAAATAATATAAAATCCCTAAACCGGTCATTTGAAATTTTTTATTAAGTTGAAACTTAATATCAGAAATTAAAGAGTTTGAACTTGAAGTAAGAATCAAATCATCTACATATAGAATGATAATAACAATTTCATCTTTACCATATTTAATGTATAGATTAGGATCATTTTTACTTCTAATGAAACCTTGGGAAAGAAAGAAAGCATTGATTTTTTAATACCATTCTCTGGGTGATTGTTTTAATCCATAGATAGATTTATTTAATATGCAAACTAAATGTTCATTACCTTCATTAATAAAATTGGGAGGTTGAGCCATATAAATTTCCTCATGTAAGTCACCATTAAGAAAAGCAGGTTTAACATCTATTTGGTGAATAGGCTAATTCATTTTAGAAGATAAAGCAAGAATAAGTTTAATACTAAGAATTTTAGCAACAGGTGCAAATGTTTCATTATAATCTAAACCTTGTGTTTGAGAAAAACCTCTAGCAACAAGTCTAGATTTAAACTTACTAATTTCATTATTAGCATTTAATTTTTTTTTTTATAACCATTTGCATGAAACTAAATTCTTACCATGAGGTAAACTAACTAAATCCCAAGTGTTATTAGAAATTAAAGTGTCATATTCTTCTTTCATAGCCTTTTGCCAATGAGGTTGTATTTTAGCTTGTTCAAATGTTTTAGGATCATTTGTATTCATAATAGAAGATATCAAAGCATAATTGAAATAATTAACTCTCCTAGGTTTAATTCCACCCATTCTAGTAAAGTAATCATCACTTTCATAAAGTAAATTTTTAAACCAAATAGGATTTCTCATAAAAGTAATAGATTCATCACTCGATGAAGAATCATTAGTAGATTTAGTATTATCATAATCATTATCACTCAAAGGAATAGAAATAGATTCATTAGGAGTAGGGTTTAGAGAAGGAGGTTGGTCCTCCACAACCACAACTTTACTTCCACTAAATTCAGTATCTTGCACTTCACAGCAATCATGGATGTCATTTTCTGCAATACAAACATCTCTTCCAACTTGAACTTTGTCAGTAGTAGGATTACAAACTCTATATCCTTTAGTGTGTTCATCATACCCAACAAATATATAAGGTGAAGATTTAGCATCTAATTTGTGCCTCTTTTGTTTAGATGTGTGAACATAAGAAATTAAACCAAAAATCATTAAATTTGCCAAATTGGGCTTCCTACCAGACCAAGATCTTCATGAGTTTTATCATTTAAATATTTAATAGGAGTCTTATTAATGAGATAAGTAGCACAAGTCATTGCTTCAGCACAAAACTTATAATCCATGCTTTTAGAATGTAACAAACATCTAGCCATTTCAACAATAGTTTTATGCTTCCTTTCCCCCACACCATTTTCTTGTGGTGTATAAGGAATTGTAAGCTTGTGTTTTATGCCAAGAGATTTCAAGTATGAATGAAAAACATTATTAAAATATTCCTTCCCATTGTAATTTCTAATAATTTTGATTTTAAAACCAGATTGTCTTTCAACAAACATATGAAACTATGCTAATATATCAAGAACTTGATCTTTACCATGCAAGAAATAGATCCAAGTTCTTCTATAAAAATTATCAATAAAATTAAGTGCATACCTTGAGCCTTGGATGAATTTATTCTTCATGGGTCCCAATAGGTCACTATGGATGAGGTGCAACTTATGATGTTCCCTCCAAGATTGACTATGTGGAAATGGTTCCCTATGCATCTTACCACTCATGCAACCAGTGCATATAATTTTGGAAGGAATAATATTAGGCAATCCATCAACCATATTTTTTTTGCATCAAAGAGATATAATCAGAATTTAAATGGCCAAGCCTTTCATGTCATACATTAAAATCAATATTAGCATGCAATGAACACCTTGAAGTGGAAAACTCATAAAATTTAAATAAGTTGTCATGATCCATTTTGGCATTAGCAACAACTTTGTCAGTTTTAGGATCAATAACATGGAAGATGCCCTTATGAAATTCAACCTTATAATCTTGACATAACTGAGCAACTAAAAGAAGATTGGATTTTAAATCAGAAACATAAAGAACATCATGCAATTTTCCATTAGGAACACTAACATAACCAAAACCTTCAACTTAGCAACTATGATTATTAGCTAATTGAAGAAGAATATTTGAAGTATTAGGATGCAAAGAATCAAAAACTTCTCTATGAAATGTAACATGTTGAGATGCACCACTATCAATAATCCATTCTAAAGGGTTAGAAACATTATAACTAACAGTAAAAGCATGATGAGATTGATTATCATTATTCTTCTTATAATGAGAATTTTGATCATTTTGATTATTTTGATTCATAGTATTCTTATCATTTTTCTTTTTAAAACAATTGTTAGTCAAATGACCATCTTTCCTAGAATAAGTTCTATGGGGTTTTTTATTAGAACTATTCTTTTGATTATGATAATAATTTATGATTAGTGTTATGATAAGGCCTAGAATTAAATTTATTATTGAAATAACTATGATGATTATGATTATTATTATTATTATTATTTGATCTAAAATGATTTTGATTTTGATTTTGATTTCTAGACATAAATGTGTGTTCATTAGACTTAAGAGTACCAAATTGAATCAACTTCGCTTCCTCTTGACACAATAAAGTTTGAAAAAAAATATAAGTTAATTGAGTAGCTAAACTAGGAAGAGCAAGTTGAGAATGTACATTAGTAATAAACTGTTGAAACTGCCTAGGAAGACATTTCTTTAAAATAATATGAATTAAATAGATATCAATTTCCTAAACCATGCAATTGAATTTTAACAGAATTAAATTTTAACAAAAAATCATTCATATTTTTGAAATCAGTATACTTGAGATCCTCCAATTGATCTTAGAGTTGAATATTTCTGGATTTATTCTAGGAATATCATAGGTGCTTTTCAAAATGTCCCATGTTGCATGAGTTGTATTGCAGTTAGCAATTAAAATATATAATTTGGGAGTTAGACAGATTCCAATGAGGTCAAGTGCTTCCTTGTTTTTAACATTCCAAGCATCAATGTCAGCTTGAGGAGTAGTAGTGGATGGAACAAAAGCAACATTAGTAGCAATATCTAACATGTGTTTAATATAAAACATAAAGGAAATATGTGTTTTCCATGCATGATAATTAGTATTGTTTAATTTAAGCTCAGAAATTAATGTATACATGATTGAACAATAACATAAAAATAAATGGAATAAACATTATAATTAATCAAGAATGTGTTAGAAACAGTGATAAGTGAATGTCAAAGAATCAGAAAATGTAATTTAAAGCATTGTTAACAATGTTTTGATTGATTTAAATAATGTTTTAAAAAAAATTAAATGTAAACTGTTAAACAAAAAAATCTTTATTGAAAAATGATTAAAAGGAGATTAAAAACTTATTAAACCTATAGGAATAGAGACTACATAAATTTGATTTAACGAACGATTTAAAAAACTATAGAAAATTTATTTTAAAAACTATTTTAAAAATAATGTATTTAATATTATTTAAGCAAAAGTATTATTAAACTATTTAAAACTAATGGAATTAAACTATTAACAAACCAAATTTATTAAATACTCTAATTAACTTATTTAAAAAAAGAGTTATGCAAACTATTAAAATAAAGTCAAACTAATGTTAAAAAAAAATTATTCAAACTAAAGCATTTATTATGATGTGCAGGTGCAGGCTATGTTTAAACAAAATGGTAGTGCTGGAAAAGTTTATGAGTTTCATAGAGAATATGGCATAGGATGGGAAAGAGTTGGAGGAAAATGAAACATTTCTTTGCTAGGTTAGAGCTGCAGAAATGAGTAGAACCAAAGATGTTGGGATACAAACTTGTACAACCCAGACAATAAGCAATGTGAATTGCCTACACACTGCCAAGAGAGGATGCGTTAATGCAAGCGATATGAAGGATTTTGGCAAGTCTCCCTTATCAAAAATGGTCTAGGATACAACAAGTTGTGTGTGTGTGTGTGTGCGTGTGTGTGTGTGTGTGTGTGTGTGAGAGAGAGAGAGAGAGAGAGAGAGAGATTTTAACGTTGGAAAGCTTACCTGAAGTGGGCTTAGGTGGATGCACAAAAGTGGTAAGGTGCTAGAAGACTAAAAAGAAAGGTGAACCACAGCAAGATTAAACAAAGATTGGGCTACAAATTGACCAGTGGAAGCAATAAAACCTGAAGCAAAGGCAGCGAAAGAATAAGGGGTTGAAAAGAATCACTATAAGGAAGAACGAATAGGATTGGAAGAAGGAAGGTAGTGTCAAAAGAGGCTCTTTCAAGAGCTACGTTCAAGATTGGTGAAGAAATTGTAGAGGGTGAGGGGCTGCTAAAAACAACTTGCAGGTCAATGCCCGTGCTCTGCAAAAAATATGTGATAAGAGGAATATGGAGCGTAGTCTACAAAGATTTTTTTTTTTAAATGATTAAGAGAAACCTGTAGATCAAACACGGATATAACCTACAAATTAAAACTATTAAATATCAATTATTATACAACCTGCAAATGAAATAAATACATATTACAATAAAAATGTGAGACAAAAAAAAATTAACCTTGTGATTTTCCGACTGAGGTTAGGAGTATTTTTTTTTTTTAAATTGCAAGAAATGCATAAAATTGTCTAGAGACAAGCCATCCAAAGATGGTTAGAAAAAAAATGATTAAATCAAAAAACCTACAATCTCTCTGGTGACAAGCTTTCCAAAGAGGGTTAGAAACTAAAAAAAAATATTACAAAATTTGACAAACACAAAAGGTAGGAAATGAAACTCAAGCTTCTCTCTGTCCAAAAGCAAATCTCCAAACAAGGTGTGCTCCACAAAATGGTAACCTTCAACAACTTTCACTCAAACAAGGATTAGTAATCCAAGCTCTGATACAATGAAAGGAAAAATCAAGAGCAAGGAAAGAAACAAGAATCCAAGAGAGTTATTAGATGATAAGATTGTTACCATGAGAAATGCAAAACTAGGAGCATACACCAAAAGAGCCAAGACAAGGAGACAAGAAGTTTTGAAAGGGGAAAAGAAAAGAAAAATCCATTGTGAATTAAGAATAAGGCAAATTCAGAGAGAGAGAGAGAGATACTAATCTATGAATGCCAACATCCATAATAGGTGTGTGCAAAGTCTCAACGTCCTCTTAAGGAGGATAAGCTAATATCCTTAATAAATGAATTACAAGAAATGACATGTCCTCCAACTTGGATTAGAGGACAAAATACATGTAAGGATTCCACAGGAAGCTCCTAATTAAATAAATATAGGATACCTTGGTTTATCCTCAATTAAATAAATACAACCAAGAAAATATTAAATATTCTAACAAAATTCAATGATTTATATCCATCAAATGAGTTGCAATCAAGCTTGCTTCCCTAACAACACTTTGATTTTGATCCTAAGGGGGTAGCCTCAATGTATCAACAAGCTGAATTTTACACAACAAACCTCATCACTAGAGGCATATTGGCTTCATCAAAAATCCATATCAAATTGAGACTCTTCAAAAAAAAATTGCACAAGTGATTTCATCACCTCACATCAAGTCACTTGGACAAACATCTAACCCGGTTGAATCTCTAGGGGCATATAAGTTTCATCACATCACATCAATCTAGAAGTGTCTCCTAATCAGATGATTGGCTTCATCAAGACCCATATCAAGTCAATTACCCCGATCAATCTATCAAATGGAAATCAATCTCATCGCACTACATCAAGTTGATTAGTCATTTAAATCAATCCAAAAATTTCAAAATTTGCATGACATTGATCAATTTCATCACTCCACATTAAATTGATTAATTGTCATCTTCTTTAGACAGATATTCAGTTTCATCTCTTCACATCAATCTGATTATTCAGAGCTTTATATCGATCTTCTTTCAATTGGGCTCAGATTCAGTATTATCAGTCTTCGCTCAATCAAGTCCAGAGTTGATATCTTCAAATCTCTCTATTAGTCTTCTCCCAATCAAGCCTGGAGCTGGTATCTTCAATCGATCAAGTTTGATCAAGTTCATAATCATTTATAATCAAACTATTCCCAATTTATCATCAAATGTTCTTTGAATCAACTCGTTTCTCGCACATTGACTCAGAGGGGCAAATATAATCACCTAAAATTAGGTCTAGTAAACCTACAACCCCTAATTTGATTAATTGGCCTTAAAAAACCTAAAATGTAAGGTATTCACTACTAGACCTTAATTATGCAAGCAAACCCTAATAATTCCCCTTGTATGATTATACCAAGTTCCTAAATAAAAGCATCAACTTAATCCTAAACCAAGCTTGAAAATTTTATTTAATCATTATACATTGCACACTTAAATAAAGGTTCTTTCACTTTTATTAGATAAATTCATTCACGCATGGGTGTGCACATCTAATCTTTGATTAAAAGGTGATTAAAAGGGGATTTACCAAATTTTTCCTTATTCTACCCCAACAAACACACTTTTGAAAAATTAAAATTCAATCACTTGGATCAACCTCTCTTGGATTGAACCTCAACCACTCACCCCTTTTGCCTCTTAATCTCCTTAACTTCCACCAAAACCCTACCTGACCTCTTAATCCCAACCATTCTCTTTCCACCTCTTAATATCAGCTATCCATTTTTTGAGGAGATTTCTATAAAAGGGGGTATCTCTCCTTTGTTCAAGGAGGATGCATTGTTGAAGTAATATTATAATGTCATTTTGATTCTATAGTATTCTCCTTGTAGAAGAGAATTTACATGCTAGAATTGTAGACCTTATGGCAAGACATATTGTCAATTAGTGTCAAAACACTTAAGACATTCTGAGTCGACCCGACTAGGTAGTATCACCCGAGTGACAATATGACCTGAGTCACAGTATGACCCGAGTAAAGATGTGGACACGAGTGATAGTTATGAGGCCGACATAGTATATATTGTTATATATTATTTTGTAATTGCAAGTCGATTTACATTGTTGTATATTTTCATATGATATATATGTAAGATAACTTATTTTATCAAGTATGTAGAAAGTTTTGTAAGATGAATATATGTGCAAAAGACATGCAAAAAATAGATTAACTAAGTGCAGAAGCATTTTGGATAGGAGAGACTTATCTATCACTATCAGGTGATCAATTACATTCAAAGGATCAGTATCAGCAATTATAGTTGCACAGAGCAGATCAACAACTGATTCATTCTCACAGGTGGATCAGAAAAATCCTTTAACAAGATGGACCTAACAGTCCTTTCTCTAAATCTCTTAACAGAGTTGCACTACATTTTGTATTGTAATAAATCCTTTAACAAGCTGGACTAACAATTCCTTTGTATGCTCCTAACAGGGTAGACCATCAGAAGTGGTCGTTGTAAGCTTTAACCAGCTAAATTTATATTGTAGTACTAAATCTTGTGGGTATCATCCCCACCCCAGTTTTAATTTCTTTGGAAGGTTTCTGGGTAACCAAATAGTGTGTTATGAGTTATGTGTTATTTACTTTCATTTCTATGAATTTTGTCATTCAATTTAATTTTGGATTAAGTTTTATTGGTTTCTGGTTCACCGTCCCCCCCCCCCCCACTCAGTCACTNCCCCGCCCCCCCCCCCCCCACTCAGTCACTGGGCACACTATATATTTCCAACAATTGGTATCAGAGCTCAAGTTCTCTTATCAGAAGTTTGACAACTTGAGAAAAGATCAGAAAGGATGGAAACCTATAGACTGGAGAAAGCCATTGAGAATGAAAAGATAGATCTTAATGTAGCCATGGATCAGGTTAAGAAACTAAAGGAGCAGCTCTCTCTCTCTCTCTCTCTCTCTCTCTAAAATGAAGAAAAGAATAAGCAGTACAGATGAATGACAAGAACTATATAGAAGAAAGTATTGAAGAAATATGCAAAGATAGAAGCTTAGAAGAAGCTGATGCAACCATTGAAGACCTACTTGCAAGTAATCTCAATTTACATGAAGAAATAAGAAAAATGAAAAGAGAAGAAGAAATCCATTCAATCAGGATATGTGAAGTCATAGAACAGAAGAACAAAGTAGAAGATGACAAGAAAATAGCACAAGAAGACAAGATATTGTTGAGTACAAGGCTAGAAGAAAAAGACTATGAAATCTATCACCTGTCTATTCAGCAAACTGATTTGGTAAATCAACTCAATAATGCAAAACAAGAAGTTATCAATTTGAGGACAGAAAATGACAGACTGCAGACTAAACTCAATACTGAAAAAACAAGCAAATGAGAATGTGGCTATTTCACAAACAAGCATAGATCAAACAACAGAATTCAGACATCATGGTCAGACTAGATTAGGTTATACTGAACAAGGTGAAACCTCTCAAAAAGGAGCAAAGAGGAACAGCAATCCTTCATGCAATCATTGTGGCAAGTTAGGACACACATCAAATAAATGTTGGAGCAATGGAAAGTAAAGATTCAATGGAAAATATTATAGTTGCAAAAAACATGGACATAGAGAAATTGAATGCAAAGAGAAAACCAAGTTTGAAGGGAAATGCCACAAGTGTAACAAACAAGGTCACAAATCCTCCGAGTGCAGAACAAAGAACTGGAATCCTGCTGAACAACTGGCTAAAGTAATTTTTGGTTGGGATTACAACACATGGTATAGATGTTGTCATTGTTGTGAATATGGGCACACTGGTGAAAACTATATAAAGACTCATTTCAGAAAAAGAGATCCTACCAAGAGATGCTATGTATGCAAGCAACTCAGACATCTAAGCAGAAACTGTATGAACAGATAAAATGTTGATACTGGCTTTGAGAATGGGAAAGATAAATTCTTTAAAATCATAACACATATGAGAAAGCAATGGGTAAGAAAGTCTTCTGATAATTTAGACCAAAACAATGAAGGATCTACTAACACCCAGAACAGGGAATTGGGTGGATCTACCATTACAGAATAAATTCAAAGAGATGACTGGAACTGTGCAATTCAAGATGTAATACACCAGTTCCAGATGAGATAGTAGTCCAAACCCACATATTGATGCATATAGGACATATCTGATGCAGGAGCATCCTAGGTGTAAGGGCAATCTTGCATCACCCAAAAAAAAATATTTTTGTTTTATTTTCAATAAGGGCTACCTTGTGCAGAGCTGCTATTTATGGAAACTTGCTATTTTTAGTAAGTTGGTCATACAATCTCGGAATGTTCTGATTTTGCATGTGGAGGTTCATCTCAGTCATATCAGTCTGCCAGTAAAGTTTCATGGCTAGATCAGGTCTCGTTTTGAAGATATTGAAAATTTTCGGTATTGAAAACATGGTACAGAAACTTCGAGCTTAGTTTTGAAGGCTTTAGAGGCCCCGGATGAGGTCAAAACTTGGGCTGAATGAAGCTTGCTTAGTTAAATTGTTGTAGAGCGCTTCGTGGCATTTCTGAAATGGGGTTATAATAGTCAATCGGGTCAACTGGTGATGACTTATGGTCTCCGGAAGTTGGGCCACCTGAAATAGCAGAAAATAATTTTCCTTCAAAAT
>MU226926.1:266992-282823 GCA_018584345.1 Thuja plicata | reverse complement strand
GTGTCAAGGATGTTGATGTGCAGATAAGTATTTATTATCCTTGAATATTACATTTATCTACTCATTGTAGTATCTCTCTTATTTGTATTTCTATACGTACTATAAAAGCTATTTGCCTTGATCTTTTATGAGGATGCTCTTGCAAGAAAAGGAGAATTGACGTCAGATTTAAATGGAGTCTGATGCTCTATCAAAAGCATCATTGATGAGGAGATCAGATGATTGATATTTAGAGGGAGTTTGAAAGTCCATATGTGTGACTATATGATTTTAATGGGCCTGCCTCCTGTGTACATCATAAGGAAGTGACGACTTCCAAATGATTATCACTTGTATTTACATAAGTTATTGGAAGGTGACGACCATACAATAACTTAAATCATGATATACATTATTTATAATGTTGAAACAGATCATCATGAATTAAAGCAACAACTAAGTGTTAGATGTCTTTAAATTGACGGTCTATGAGTTGTTTGCATAAATATATCTTGTAAAGAAACAACTAAGTGTTAGATGTCATTAAATTGATGGTCTATGAGTTCTTTGTATAGATACATCTTGTAAAACAACAACTAAGTGTTAGATGTCATTAAATTGACAGTCTATAAGTTGTTTGCATTGATATATCTTGTAAATCAACAACTAAGTGTTAGATATCATTGACGGTCTATGAGTTGTTTGTATAGATATATGATGGTTATTTGGTGAATATCATGTGTTGATGTTCTGCAGACCAATACCTTATTGAGTATTTGGTGAATATCATATGTTGATGTTCTGATAGGCCAATACTCAGAGTATTTGGTGAATGTCATGTGTTAACATTCTAATAGGCCAATACTCAAGATATCAAATGTGATACCAAATGATGGAAATCTTCTATTGTGATGGACATCTTATGATGGCTGAAACAGATCATAATAGATAGAAATTTTGGATATAATCGCCAATTGAGGCAATCCATATTAAAGCTTGAGGAGCTTGTGGATAGAATCGCCGATGGAGGCAATCCACCTGAGAGCTTGAGGATAGAATCGTCGATGGAGGCAATCCACCTGAGAGCTTGAGGATAGAATCGTCGATGGAGGCAATCCACCTGAGAGTTTATGCATAAAATCGTCGATGGAGGCAATCCACATCTTGAGACTGTTTCTATTGATTACATCATGAGGATGATGCTTTTATTGCTTACATCATATGATTGATGTTTTCAAGTGTCATATAAGTGTTGACATTGGATTGATTTATCCTCCCTAGCTAAGAGGGAGTGTTGTTGTTTTTAGCTTTAGTCGTATGATCATTAGAATACATATAATATATGTTGATTAATAATAATATATTATATATGTTATTGTGTGTGCTTGAATGTGACCTCTAAAATCAGGCACAAACTCAACATAGTCATTACTCAATCATCGAATTTGCAAAGATGAACATGAATTGTCCATTTCAAAAACTTGATTGAAGTGACCTGTTGCCTCCTATTTAGTTGGGGTTTTCAAATTTGCTCTCAGAACAAGAGCCAACAACCTTGACCATTGCTAAAATGGAGGATTTTTAAAGCATGATAAAAACTTGAAATTGAAACTATTTGATACAAGATGCAATTACAATCTAAGAATTAAAATGCATATTTAATCTAGAAAGCTTGAAAAGATGATAGAATTGAGCTATTAGATATGTAAACAAACTATATTAAGATGCAACATGTTATTACTCTAAATGACAATAAGCTAATTATGCAATAAAGCTTGAAAAGCATGAAAATCAAGACAAAATTAACTATAGTTTAGATGCTCTCAAATTGCTCCCTTCTAATGAAGAAGATGAGGTCCATAATATAGAACCACCTAAGAAGGGGATGAAGAGTTTCTTGAAAAGAAGCGGTTGACTCTTCACTTCCATAGAAGAAGGTGAGACAATTTTTGAAGGAATTATTCAATTAAAAGAATGAATTATTGTCACATGAGTGGCTTTTCATATGAAATTATGGAATTCCTTTTTGAGGATAATTCACTCAACTAAGTAAATAATTCTTTTAATTCCTTTTAATGTGTATTAGCTAAAGGGGGTGGAATTAATTTAATTTAAAAGAACTTAGGACTTTTAGAATTAAATTAATTAATCATAGGGATTTTTAGCTAATAAACCTTGACAGTTTAAGAATTAAATATAATGTGAGATTTATGTAAATTTTGGTTTTCTGCATTTGAGACTAAGTCAATTAAAGACGATTAGGAAGGAAAATTTGCCTAGTACAATAGGACTTTGATGATGAGAAAATGTACCAAAATTGATTAGAATTGTAAGGTGCCAATTTTGGGGTGTTACATTTTGCCCCTCTTTGAATTGATGTGGGAGCAGCGTGTTGACTCAAAGAACAGTCTGATGTGAAGATGAAGATTTTGGAAGTCTAGGTTAGGTTGCCAAGACACTGATCAGATCAAGAATTAGAACCCTCTTTAGAATGAAGCATGATTCTCTGAAGTCTAAGTTAGATTGTGAAGACAACAGTCCAAATACCACTTGAGAGAAGATCAAAATCGGGGTTAGATTGCCCCAATGTCCGCTGATAGCTGATGAAGATTTAGGACTATCTCTAGAATCAGGGTTAGATTGCCCCAATACGAAGGTTAACCCTCTGAAATCTGGGTTAGGTTTCTCAGATAACGGTCTAAAAGAGCTTTTGAGAGCCGTCTTCAAAATGAAGCAAGACTTTTAGGAATTAGGGTTAGATTTCCCCAATACACGATGAGATTTCAAGAATCATCTCTAGAACGAAGCTTGATCCTTGAGGATCCGAGTTAGATTGCTCAGATACCTAGAAAGATAGATGACAAGATAACAAGATGCGAGGCATCAAGATGCCCCTAGAGATTCAAGATCATGGAATATCTAATTTTTCTCATAAGGTACGAAAAACTAAATATGCCCCAAGTGATGAGATGCCCCTAGCAATAGGGACTTTTGATTCAGATCAGATTGATTCAAGAATGATGCAAAAAGATTCAATGATGCAATCATCCTACCCCCTCGGGAGCGAAATCGAAAGATGACACAATAGAAAGATGATTGACAGCCAAAGATTGCAGATATAAGCAAGATCAAAGATCTAGAGGAATGCAGAGATAGATCAAGAGAAGGCATAATCAATTTAGAGTGATCGGGAGGTCTTGTTGACTAGGTTTGACCATAGTTGACCAAGTTTGACCAGAGTTGACTAGAGTTGACTTTGATGAAAAGATTGCAGAAGCTGAGAAAATGATGATGAGATGATTCTGACAAGAAAGTGACGTCAAAAAATTGACTGCACAAGCGTCAGAGCACGTCGGTCCCAAAATTTTAAAACGCGATTTTGAGCTACTTAGGAGTGTCAAATTTTGATTTCGATCACAAAAATGGATTAAGCATAGATTTGAAGATAGAGAGAGAGGATCAAACACTTGTGCAGTCAAGAGGAATCCAGGACAAAAGATTAGGACCTTCGAAGAATGAGAAGACAATGAAGAGAGCAGCAAAACTATTGTTATGCAAGCTTAAAATGCGAATGCAAGACTAAGCTAAATGCAACCCTAGGATGGTTGTTGGACTCGTCACATAATTATCATCATCGAGTATTTTTGGAACATCAAGGTCAATACAATCCTTACTGGCACCAATGCAACCATAAGAATATGAATATGACTTTCATCGGATAAAATGTAGGAAACGAACATAAGCGCCAAGGCACAAAAGCCAAGAAGACCTGAACATTATTTCTAGTTTGATATAGTAAGAGTACACAAGTAAAAAAATAGAGAAATAAAAATCAAAGAGATAGTTCCAACCTCCCCTTGGCGTAAAAATAAACAAGATCGAGGGATGTGAGGCTTTTCCACCTTAATGCAGAAGCTCTTATCACATACGCCATGTTTATTTGACGTTGCCGGATCATTGAAACCACACCCACAAGCAGTAGACAAAGAAAATATCAATGAAATTCATGAGAATAGACAGCATACAAAGAAAGATTCAATCATGGCTCAGCATGTTTCAAAGTTTACGAATGTGTCTAGGTTTGGGGTGTTGAAAACACCATTGTGATTGTGAGTGCAATGTGTTTGATTGCTATCGAGAGATGTTTACATTTGTGATATCCAATGTGTTAAAAAAACATAGATGTGTCCAAAGAGAGTGTTGAAAAACACTATTTGATTGGGGTGTTGAGAAACACCAGTTTGCGCCAGTAGACAGTTTTCCTTTAGACAGACAAGATTACTTACTCGAGTGTAAACCAAAGATGTGATCAAAGTGGGGAGCCATGCCCCCAAGTAACGAACAGATTGAAGTCGAATATACAAAGAGCGAGTCGATGTGAGAAATCTTAGTAGTACAGTGACAGTAGGCAAACACAATGAGAACCACTGGTGACTGACGCAAAAGAGATTCTCAAGCATAAAGATCGATATGAGATCTAGGCATCAGCAGGCAGACTTAGTGAGAACCACTGGTGACTGATGCGAAGAGGGGAGAGACTCCCAAAGATAGGACAATGCCCCTAGACCAGGAAGATGCCCCCGAGTGTGACCAGTTTCAATCCATGTGAAGTCGAGCAAAATCTCGGAGATGACTAAGAGCGAATGCATGAGCGAGCAAACTAAAGCAGGAAAGCACACTAAAGCAGGAAAGCAAACTAAAGCAGGAAAGAAAACTGCAAGAAAGCCAAGATATGATGTGATAGATAGAGCTTTGTGGAACAAGACACACCTATTTACCAGGTTTTCGCCATCTTGGCAGAAATTCTATTTTTTCTACCATGACGCCTGTTTACTAGGTTTTCATCAATGGCACATTTTCTCTTTTTCTCTTTTTTTGTATTTTCATTTTTTCATTTTTTTTGTATTTTTTTATTTTTCAAATTTTTTTGGTATTATCAAGGCGCATGTTTACCAGGTTTTCACTAGGATAATAGATATATCAAAGTGCCTGTTTGCCAGGTTTTCACTAAGATGTTCATTTTTTCAGGGTATTTTGCAATTTTTAGGATTTTCTCAAAATAAAGTATGTACATGAGCATTCAGAAGACATTTCAACTATAAAACTTTTTCAGATGAAGAGCGTTGATAGGCTCTTTGAGTTGTTCCCCCTCTGTGGTGGAGAGCTGATAAGCTCCAAACCCAAATACTGCAGTGATAATATACAGACCAAGCTAGTTTGGCTCAAATTTTCCTTTCTGGATCCGCTGTTGTTGATTCTTGGGGTTCTCTCTCAGGACGAGATCACCCATTTGAAAGTCCCTTGGTCTAACCTTCTTGTTGTAAATCTTAGATATTCTTTTCTGATATGCTCGGAGATGATCGAACGCAACCTTCCGATGTTCATCCAGTAGTTCAAGCTCTTGTAGCCAAGATACTCTGATATCATCATCAGTAATGAGGCCCTTCAGAGAGACTCGCAAAGTGGGAATCTCAACCTCAATAGGAAGCACTGCATCGACACCATAAACTAGAGCAAAGGGCGTGGCCCCTTTTGGTGTCTGTATACTGGTGCGGTAAGCCCATAAAGCCGGATTAATTTGGAGATGCCAGTCTCATCTAGATTTGTGTACTGTACGATGTAGGATCTTGAGAATTCTCTTGTTTGAAGCTTCAGCCTATCCATTAACCTGGGGATAATAGATAGAAGACTAGTGCTGAATAATCTTGAACTTAGTGCATAAATCTGTCAGATCTTTGTTCTTGAATTTCCCCCATTGTCAATGATTATTGATGAGGGTACACCGTATCTACAGATGATATAGTTCAGTATAAACATGGCTACAGACTTGCCATCAGCTACACTGAGAGGTACTGCCTCGACCCATTTGGTAAAATAGTCTGTAGCAGTAATGATGTATTTATGTCCCCTCGAAGAAGATGGATATATCTGACCCACTAAGTCGAAGGCCCACTGTTGAATTGGCCAGAAATTAATAAAGGGAATAAGCTCCTTGGCTGGAGCATGAATCAGATTACCATGTAGTTGACACTGTTTGCAAGACTTAGCAAACTATGTAGATTCTTTCTCCATATCCGGCCAATAGTAACCAGCTCTAATAAGTTTACGAGCCTGTGTCAAACCGTTTGAGTGAGACCCATAGACGCCTTCATGTACCTCTTCTAACACACGCTTAGACTCATCAGGTTCTAAACACCTAAGGAGGGTACCGTCTAGACCTCGTCTTTATAAGTTGTTAGCTACGATGACAAACTGTGAAGCACTACGGATTAAGTGATGTTTCTCATTTCGAGTATATGTGTCAGGAATAATTTGGTCACGAAGATAAGAGTAGATATGGTGGTAGCGGGATGAGTCATGCCCAATGACTGAAAAAATCATCCAAGAGTCAGGGGAATCATGGGCAGGGTAGCATAACGTCTCCACTAGGAATTCATGTCTGAAATCATTTTCTGGCATTTGTAAAATAGAAGCCAAAGTAGCCATGGCATCAGTTGCTTTATTATTCGCCCTTGGAATTTGTTGGAACGTAACATGTGCAAGGTATTTCTTAAGGTCATCAACCATCTTCTTATAAGGCACCAATTTTCCATCTTTTGTTTGATAGATGTCATTCACCTGATTGATAACCAACTATGAATCTCCAAAGACCTTTAGCTCATCAACATGACATTCAATAGCAATATTTAATCCATTAATCAAGGCTTCATACTCAGCAGTGTTATTGGTGCAAGGAAACATCATTTTGTAAGCCTTTGGTAATGAATATCATTGAGGTGTAATAAACAAGATTCTAGCGCCTGACCCCTGCTGGGTGAATGATCCATCAAAGAACATGGTCCATGACTGATGTGTGAGAAGCATGATGGACTCATCTAGGAATTTGATCCTTAATGGTTGATGGTCTGTAATAGGTGCCTCAGCCAACAGATTTGCGATCACTTGCCCTTTGATAGCTTTTCTCTCAATATATTCAATATCAAATTCACTGAGAAGCATGACCCATTTAGCTATTCTACCTGTGAGGGTAGCTTTACTGAGAAAGTATTTTAATGGATCAATTTTTGCAACGAGCCTTGTGGTGTGAGAAAGCATATAATGTTGTAACTTCTGAGAAGCGAACACCACCGCTAAGCAAGCTTTCTCAATGACAGAATAATTCACTTCATAAGAAACCAATGTTCTGCTAATGTAATAGATGGCTCTTTCATTATTATTTGAATCTTCTTGAGCTAATAAAGCACCCAGAGATGTTTCCGTAGCTGAGATATATAAGATTAATGGCTTCCCATGAATAGGAGGCATTAATATAGGTGGATTGGCCAGATATTGCTTGATTTGTTGAAAGCCTTGTTCACATTCTTTGTTCCATTCATACGTCACACCTTTATGTAGAGTTTTTGTAAATGGCTATGACTTGTCAGCTAGCTACGAGATGAAGCGCCGGATAGATTGAAGCTGATCCTCAAGACCTCTAATTTGTCTGATATTGAGAGGCGAAGGCATTTCCATGATAGCTTGCACCTTTGCAGGATCCACCTCGATTCCTTTCGCGGAGATGATATAACCAAGTAATTTTCCCGAAGTTACTCCAAATGCACATTTCTTAGGGTTAAGACGCAGTCTGAATTTTTCCAGTCTAAATTTTTCCATACGATCCAGTATAGGGCCTAGACCAGTGAGATGTGTCTTCCTGTCCATACTTTTAGCAAGCGTGTCATCCACATAGTCCTCCATTGTCTTATGCATCATGTCATGAAATATGGTAGTGACAGCTCTCTGATAAGTAGCTCCAGCATTTTTTAGACCAAAAGACATAACATTCCAGCAGAAATTACCCCATGCACAAGTGAAAGCAGTCTTTTCTTGGTCTTCTGGTGCAATTTTGATTTGGTTATAGCCAGAGAAACCATCCATTAGAGAGTACATCTCATACCCTGTTGTCATATCCACAATCATATCAATGTTGGGAAGTGGAAAATCATATTTTGGACATGCCTTATTTAAGTCCCTAAAGTCTGTGCAAACTCTGATAGATTTATCATACTTTGACACTGGAACTATGTTGGAGATCCATTCTGCATAATCAATGGCTCTGATGAACCCAGCTTTTAGAAGTTTCTCCAACTCTGCCTTGACAAGTAAAGCCACATGTGGATGCATCTTCCTAAGTTTTTGCTTGACTGGTTTCACACCTGGAGCTATTGATAAGTGATGCATGATAAGATCAGGATCTACACCAGGCATGTCAGAGTATGTCCATGCAAAATTTATCTTTTTCTCCTTGAAGAAATATGTGAATTCCTTGAGTTCTTTTGCAGATAATGACTTAGCCACACGAATAATGTGTGGATGTTCTTCTGTACTCAGATTTACCGGCTGAGTTGGCTCAATTAGCACAGATGAGCGTTCCTGGAAATGACTCGGAAGCGCATCAAGTATCTCATCCTCAAGCACCTCAGAGAGGTTTTCACCTTCGGATACGTCTTTTCTTTTTACTTTTTTTGGCTCTGATACTGCCACAATGTGGTTTTCACCATTAGAGCGCCTATTTTTTCTTCTTTTAATTTTCTGACTAAGATACTTGATATCAGCCTCGGTCATGTTGACACTTTCTTCACTAGTGGAGGACGTTACAGGTTCAACAGCGTGAAGGTAGCAGGCTAGAGCATAGTCGTTCTAGAATGTAAGGACTTCATTGGATGAGGAAGGGGAATTCCAGTCTATTAGCTCGGAATGTTGGAGTGAAAGAGACGTGAAAGGTTCAAGTGCATTCACGGTATAATCATCGAAAGCATTGACTGGTAAGCTGAGAGCTAAATCGATCTCATCCAAAGGTGCGCTCGAATCCTTTTGACTCCTAGTGACCATAGTAGAAGACATGTTAACATTCATGGACTCAAACTCATTAGACCTTTCACTAGACCCCTCACTTATGTCGAGAATCTTTTCATAGGATCCTTCTGACAAACTGTTGAACTCATATTCATGAGAATTTGTGTCCGAACTCTGACTGGGATGTTTGCACCATGAAGGTTTGGGATTTCTTGCAACACCAGCCTGTTCTTGTGCCAACTTCTCTTGAAACTCTGGTGGTATGTATCATTCACCTTGAACTAGGATCTTGTGAGACTTTCCATTGTTCGTAGGTTAATGCATCAAATGGAGTGGTTTTATCAGAATCGATGTCAGTCTCGACTGTACTGGCACACGGTACAAAATTATCTGGCTCTACAAAGAATGTTGCCAGGTCTGGAGGAATGGGGTAAGGAAAGCAATCTTCATTGGAGCTATCCTCTATAGTGTCAGTTGTAGCTGTGCTTTCAGGTTCTGGTGGAGGATCCAATTTTGGCACAAATTTGTTGATCCCTAGATGGAACGGGATCTTCTTGAAGCCTAACCCGGTTGTGTCTTTCATCTTTTGACCTGTAGCTTTAATAGGTTCAACTAACCCATTACCATTCACCCCTATTGGGCCACTCCCTTTGTATCCAAAGCGTTTCATAATCTTAAGACCTTCGCTATTGGGATTTACTTCACGAGCTGGAGCAGCCTGTTCAGAGATGTCCTTTCCTTTGCAAAGCCAAGCTTTAATAGCTCTTTCCTCATCTTCATCTTCTAGTGGTGTTGAAGCTTGTACAAAGACACCATCATAGACTATTTTAGGGGGAGTAGAAGATCTGTTGTTCTCAGAGGGTCTCCCATAAGAACGAGGAGACGGAGGTAGAGCCGCTAATGATAGCACGGGTTCTATTTGATATCTCCCCATGCCTATGTCTTTGATTTTCAAGGTCCGTTCCATGTCTCTAAGCTTGGCATCACAGAATTTTGTGTATTCTTTGTTAGTCAAAACAAGACTATCAGCTAACTATGTGAGCACATAACAAGAAGAGCCCATACTAGCAGGAACTGTCACCTCTGCACCTTGGAAAGGAAACTTAATGCACTGATGATATGTAGAGGGGACCGCTTGTATTTCATGAATCCACGGTCTTCCCAGCAGGATGTTATAAGCAAGAGGAAGGTCCAACACCTGACATGTGACATCTCTTTCAACCAGTCCAACCCGAATGGGTAACACAACCAGACATTTAGACTTTCTTTCTTCTTCATCATAGGCCTTGATAGTAATTCTCTTGCGGGAATCTATGCGATCTTCATCATAACCTAGCTGAGAAAGAAAGTGAGCAGAGAAAATATTGAGACCAACACCATTATCAATAAGGAAACGGCGGACTAATTGTTTGCCAATCATGACCTCTATATGCAAAGGAGCATTATGCGGGTGACTAATCGAGTGATCATCTTCTTCTGAGAAGAATAAATAGTGTGATGAAGTCAAGTGACCCACCATGGATTGAAACTAATCCAAATTAATGTCTTTGGGAACATTAGCTTCTGTAAGAGATTTATCCAGAATCTGCCTATGAGCAGGCAAGATCTTCAACAACTCAAAGATAGTTATTGAGCATTGGTTCTTTGCAGCTGGTCAAGAATGCTATAATCAGCAGCAGGAAGCATAGGGACCGCTTTCGTGGTCTTGTTGGTAGAGCCAACAACATTTTATCTACTGGTTGTTTCGGTGCGGATGTAGCAGCAGGCGGGTCAGGACCCTTGATAGTGATTTTAGTGCGGGATCTGGTAGTGACGTTTGCACTATCCTGATATAGCTCAGATTCAGATGAGCGAGACCCAAGGCCTCTCAAGAAAAATGGGGTCTTGGGCTAAGGAGCATCCCCATTCCCCTTGGTAGCAATCACATTACAATACTCCTCTTCAATAGGTTCAATCATGTTGATGACATTGTCATAAGTGGCATGTGCGTAGTTAACCTTGGCATTGTTGTTCTTAGCATTGGAAGACTCGCCTTTCTCGTGATGAGGAAAGGGATCTTTAAATGCCTGGTGATCAGAATTCTTATTATGATTTTCTACAACAATAACCTCGTTATCAATCAAATCTTGGACTTTATGACGCAACTGAAGACAAGTAGCAGTCTTATGACCCTTGTTTTGGTGATAGTCACAGTATGCTTTTTCGTTCCACCAATGGGGTCGCGGTTGCGGATCATATAGACGTTTGTCCAAAGGAGTGAGGATCTAATTTTGCACTAAATTCTTGAAAACCACATCAAGCGGTTCTCCCAAGGAAGTAAATTCACGCTTGGGTCGAGGGGCCCAAGGTTTGTTGCCAAAGAATCTAGAAGGCGGTTGAGTATTTGTTGTAGCCTTTTCAACAGCTTTGGTCGCCTGTATACAAGAAGTGAGATTGAAGACCGGTTTTGAAGGAGCTGGGGTCACATTATCAACCACTCCATCATTCACAACGTCCCTATTTTTGTTGACAAACTTCCATTTATCTTTGCTCGAAGAGGAGGATCCTTGTTTGTTGTCTTTATACAAAGTCAATTCACCTTTCTTAACCATAAATGTCTCTATCCTCACAGCTTGCTTTATCATGTTGTCAAAATTAAGGGGACCTTGAAGTTGTACTTGATACCCAAAATCAGGAGTGAGATTGTCCAAGAAGATATCGAGTTTCTCAGATACGGGTATTTTGTGGGGATACTTAGTGCAAAGTTATCTCCATCTCTGGAGAAATGTCAGGAATGGCTCTCCTTGTCTTTGTTTGAGATTGCAGAGGTCCCTGATGTTGATGGGATGTTGTATGTTGTGAGAATAGTGTTGCATAAAGAGATTGGCAATCTCATCAAAAGTCTTGATGTCAGTGGGTAGTCGAGAAAACCACTCCATGGCAGGTCTACCCAAACTTTGGGGAAAGAGACGCATCAAATAGGTTTGATCATGAATAAACTCCATAGATAGGGCCCCAAATTCTCTTAGATGGTCCTGAGGATCGGTAGTACCCAAGTATTTATCATATTTAGGGAGTTCTACACCTTTGGGAAAAGGTGGCATATGAAGACTCCTATCAAAAGGGAAAGGACAAATACTTTCCATCGTGAATTGTTGTGCAGGTTTGTCCTTATCCTTCATAAGTTGGCTAATTTGATTTTGCATATCTTGAATCACCTTATGCAATTTGGTAGTCTCACTCTCTTCTTCTTTAGCCACAAGTGTTTCCACTTGGAAGTTTGAGGGTAGCTTAACTCCTTGTTTTTCCAAATCTAGAAAATATTTCTCTTTATCTTGTGCAAGGAGAATTTCCATCATCTTGATGAGAGCCTTATTAGATTTTGCAGCATCTATGTCATTTTGAGTTATTGGTTCATCATCATTACCAAGGATCTCGTAAATGCTTTGACCTTGATCTTGACTTTGGTCATATGGAGGAGGGCGATTATGATGTTGCTCGTCTTGTTGACCTTGATCATTTTGAGATTGGTCATGACCATCGTTGTTTTGACCTTGCGTGTAATCGAAAGGAGTTGCCATGTCGTTGATGGGAGATTGTGCCGTGTGCATAGCTTCAGTATGAGTGTGAGTATTGAGATGAGAATTTGTGGTCAATGTAACTCTTGGCAGATCAAAGGGGTTGATAGGATCGAAAGGATTGATATGTTCAAAAGGATCACTAAGGCAGCGAGGATCGTTAATAGGATCAACCCAAACAGGTGACTTTCTGAAGCTTTGTTGATCTAAAATAAATGAATTATGTTGATCTTGAAACAAAGGATTAGAGCACAACTGAAACATCAGTTTTTTATTCGGACTAGGATCTGTACTAAGTGTAGAAGAGGAACTTGAGGACCCCTCTTGACTATCAGGTTGAATGATAGATTCAGAATGATCTTTTCCTTGATTACGAGGTTTACCCTTACTTGTTCCAGAACCAAGAATGGGGAATATATTACCGCTTCTAGTCGTAACAGGGATAGACGAAGATGAAACGAGAGAGGACCTAGGATCCAACTCATAACTCTGTCTCTAGAGATAACGAAATGGAGATAATAGGCTAGAACAGCCAAGATGAGAGATGCACCCGGCACGAATCGTCAAGAGTATGGCTAGAACAACCGAGATGTGACTATCGCGTCGCAAGGTACAAAAATACAGAAAAGATAGGACAAAGACAAAGAGACAAGATGAGTTTGAGTAAGAATCGGACAATTTGCAACTCGAAACAACCAGTTTCAGACTGCAAACAAGGAAACAGGTAATCAGACCTCAGGCAAAAGTCAGATCAGACGAAAAAATCATCAGTCAGTGGGAAAAAGCTCATTGTTTTAGGACACCAAGGTATAGATTCGCGCGAGGAAGTGTTGTTTCGCGCGAGGAAGTGCTCAACTGCGCGTGAGAAAATGCAAGCTCGCACGAGGAAGTGCTCAATTTCTGAAATCTCGCGCGAGAAAACTCGAGGTTTCGATAAACAGACTCAGTTTTCGAGAAAAAAAATTAGATTTCAAGACACAGTGAGGACTGTTCTCTTACAGAATTTCCAAATTCAGGGCAGTTTTATGATAATACAGATCAGCAATCTCAGTTTGAAGCTGACAAGCACTCGTTAACAAGCACGAAGTTTCAATCAAGCAATAGTCGTAAACAGTTCTACCAAGGACAAAGCAACTTGGTAGAATCATGGGAGTCTTTGTTTGATTATGATTGGACAATTTAAGACTCAAAACAAACACTTAGCTATCCCTACAAAAAAAAATGGTGGAGAAGACAAAATTTGTGCCCCGCTGTCTTATGCGTATGCTTGCACCTCACACAGCAGTGTCACCCTCGAGAGGGCGCCCGTGTTTTTGGTGTTTCCAAGGACAAAGTACATATGTTCTAAGGTTACCCTTAAAGCATGGGTCAGCGTCATATACCACTTCAAGCATCCAGGTGCATACCTATGTCAAGAATCTAAGGGAGAGATTCTTCCCTCTCCCTGTGCACAGATTATGTCTTCTTTCAGAGGTGATCCAGGTAGGCATCTAACTAAGAGAGTTTTTAGTGGGCTTTCGTTCACAATAACCTTCGGTGCTTCTGATACAAAGCTGGGGCCTCGGAGCCACACCAACACTTGAAAGTCATATACCCTTGCAAGCAAGGCTGGGAGCAGCGCCACTCAGTACAACAAACAAGGCTTTCTCAAGATGATAGTCGAAATCATGAGAAAGAAGTTACCATGGCTTTGGAGTCTTTGGACTCAACAAAGCATACTTTATTATAGTGAGGTGGAATCACCGCTGATAGGTGTGTACTCACTTGGGTCATTCCCGGAGGTTCAACTTCCGGCAGGCCCTCTAAGGTGACACAAACTTGGCTTGGATTCAAGGGTCCGATTTTCTGATTCTCTTAAAGAGAGAAGAGCAAACTTCTCTACCTCTTCACCTTACCCAAACATGCAAGACATATTCATCACCTAGCTAGCTTCACTCCACCAAATTCACAAGCCTTTGGGTTTCTGATTCTCTCAAAGAGAGAAGAGCATAATCCCCTAACAAGTAGATGTGTTAAAGATTCACTAACTCGCTCCACTTCCCCAGGTATCCGTCATTCTAGCAACATCTGGGTCTCGGTTTCATCAATGGGCATCACTTCCATGTAATGAAGAGCCTATTCCCCTACTTTGCTATCAGGACCCTTAAGAAATTTTAACAAAGCCCTATTTAAACTATGTGAATGAAAAACAATAAACAAGCACAACGTTTTTAATGTCTTTGACAACCGTCCTGCAAGCAAAATGTTAGCAAGTTTTCATGATCTTTGACAAGCGTCCTGTAGACCACTGTTATGCTGTAGCAGAAATCAGAAACATGAAATCAACAGCAGAAAGTAAATGTCAGAAAACGATAACAGTAAATTGCAGAATCTGAAATTTTGATGACTGTCTATAAAACTTCGCGCGAGAAAGTGCAGGGACCTGCGCGATAGAGTGTTTCCTCGCGCGAGAGAATGCTACTAGGAGCAAAGCTTCGCGCGGCTCGACCTGAAAGTTCGCGCGAGATTCCGTACTAGTGATGTACAAACGCACGGCAAAGTTCAAATTTCTGTCAGAAAATTTCGAGTGAGGTCAGAAATCATTTGTCTGCCCCACGGTGGGCGCCAAAATGTGTGTGCTTAAATGTGACCTCTCAAATCAGGCACAAACTCAACATAGTCCTTACTCAATCATTGAATTTGCAAAGATGAACATGAATTGTCGATTTCACAAACTTGATTGAAGTGACCTGTTGCCTCCTATTTAGTTGGGGTTTTCAAATTTACTCTCAAAACGAGAGCCAACAACCTTGACCATTGCTAAAATGGAGGATTTTTAAAGCATGATAAAAACTTGAAATTGAAACTATTTGATACGAGATACAATTACAATCTAAGAGTTGAAATGCATATTTAATCTAGAAAGCTTGAAAAGATGATAGAATTGAGCTATTAGATATGTAAACAAACTATATTAAGATGCAACATGTTATTACTCTAAATGACAATAAGCTAATTATGCAATAAAGCTTGAAAAACATGAAAATCAAGACAAAATTAACTATAGTTTAGATGCTCTCAAATTGCTCCCTTCAAATGAAGAAAATGAGGTCCATAATATAGAACCACCTGAGAAGGGGATGAAGAGTTTATTGAAAAGAAACGGTTGACTCTTCATTTCCATGGAAGAAGGTGAGACAATTTTTGAAGGAAATATTCAATTAAAAGAATGAATTATTGCCACATGAGTGGCTTTTCATATGGAATTATGGAATTCCTTTTTGAAGATAATTCACTCAACTAAGTAAATAATTATTTTAATTCATTTTAATGTGTATTAGCTAGAGGGGGTGCAATTAATTTAATTTAAAAGTACTTAGGACTTTTAGAATTAAATTAATTAATCATAGGGATTTTTAGCTAATAAACCTTGATAATTTAGGAATTAAATATAATGTGAGATTTATGCAAATTCAAGTTT
>MU226926.1:252769-266800 GCA_018584345.1 Thuja plicata | reverse complement strand
ATTAATAATTGATTGATGAAACATTATAAAATTGATTAAATTATAATTAATGGGAAGAGGCATGTCCTTTCTTATAAATAATAATGAATAGACATGTCCCATGAAGGGACATGTCTCTCCTAGCCTCGTTCCCAGTATAAATGAAAGAGAGATTGTTGCATTTGAAAAACACATACAACATAGAGTGTTATTACATTTGCAACTATCCTAAAAACTTAACACCGACCTAATAGAGTAACGTGGTGAGATTCATGATGTTGTTTTGGTGATGCACTAACGTGTTCATGGTTGATGATTTGGGTCCTATCTAAGTCTTAACAGACTTTATTTGAATCGCTTGAAGGATTGAGCTTAAAGATTACATCTTTTATTGTAATAGGTCTAGCCGACCTAGTGGTCGATTATTCTTTGTAATCGGTATAAATGAGAGATCTTTTTGTAATCGTGTGTGTGTGTGTGTGTGTGTGTGTGAGAGAGAGAGAGAGAGAGAGAGAGAGAGAGATGTGGTAGTATGTGATTGTAAGAAGAGTTGTTGCTTTAAGGTAGCATTTTAACTTCATTGGAACTGTATTGGCATTAGAGATGTTTGTCAATTCAATTGTAATGGACTGCATATCTACCTTGTTGTAATTGAAGATTGATCGGTGAACTCGACTGAGTGCTAGATCTGAGATTATATTGTGCGCAGTGAGCTCTAGACAATGTGCTTGTGGTTTAAGCTGTAAGCCTATGGTTGCTTATGCATTCTTTGTTCTTTATTTTGCTTTTAACCAAACAGTACTTTTAATAGAGTACACTCATCTTGTGGTTTTGATACCCACCGGGATTTTCCCTTAACCAATTTTCCTCGAGAACAAATCTTGGTGTTCTGTGTTGTGTTGTGGATTTTGCATTTATTGTTTATCTTTCAGATCTAGTTGAACCAAGTGAAATTAAACTTATATGGAATCAAAATTACTATTTTTGTATATTGTAAAGTGTTAAATTAACTTATAATTATTTATTTAGCATTTGTGTATCTATATTGCTTTTGAAGTAATGAAAATATCCTCTAATAACTTAGAAAATTGTGTTAAATATATGTGTACTTTTTATTAATGTTGTATCCAACCGTTTCCATATTAGAGGTATTAAAAATTGGTCGATACCATATCCATGTCCATGCAACTTTGTTTTATAATTGAACTCATGTATAGCAATTCATGAAACCAACAACCACCTCTCTGCAATTCTTGCACAGAAGATAGTAAGAGACCCAATCTCTATACTTTCACCTCATTACAGTACAAAGAGCGATTCCCTTTGTCTCTCACTTATCACAATGTAGGATTATCACAACTAAAGTGGTTTATGCTCAAAGTTCTCACGATTCAAACTCTCATTTGCTTTTAGAGTATTATATCTACAAGTTAAATCACTAGCTGAACATTATGTTAGCGTTGGCGCCAGACTGCCAATTTTCTGAGTCTTTTTAATGTTTGACTTCAATGCCTGATGGGCCCTCTTGTAAGCTTATCGTATATAAATTTGGTGTCTTCTGGTCTAAAGCATATTAACATTTAAAAAAGAAAATACAACTCCAAGGAACTAGTGTTAAATAAGAAGTTGTAGAGAATAATCTGTTACTGTTGGGAAGATACAGTTTTCAATGGCAAAGGATGGAATGTAAAAGTATTCTTGGAGTAGAATGGTAAAATTTTAATTAAGAATCAGATGATTTCAAAAGAATCTAATACATTTTTACGATGCAAACAAGCTAATCTTGAGTCAAACCAAAATCAATTTCGTGTAGACATTGCTTGAGCCATGGCACTACTGTATAGCACAGCTGTGTGTTGCCAGCTATAATGATCTGAAAGATGATAATCAGCAAAATTTGGATCTATGTTAAAAATGTGCCCAGATGGTGTCTTTGATGAAAGTAACTCTTGCCAAATCTCGAAAAATTCATCCATAAGGGCACGAGTCTTTTCTAAGGAAGATACTGGAAGGTATTCAACCTGAAACACATGTAAAGTTTATTTAGATCTGGTACAACTTTCTGTAACAAAGACAAAAAAAAAAAAAAAAAGAATCCGCCCATATTAACATTTGTAACATGTTGCATTATTTCAGATTGTTGCCTATATAAAAAATTTATACCCCTAAAACAGATGAAAAAAATATTCACAATAACCTCCATGACAACTGCCTTCAGAGTTTCACTTTGAGATACTTTGAACACTTTTAGTTGAAAATCTCCAAATTTGTATTGAAATCCCTGAAAGAAAGATCCAATTTCGATGTTATTGCATGCAATTCACCAAAAATATTTCAATCAAATGAACTTTCCTATCAGTAATACTCAATAGTTTCCATAATAGTTACTTTACAATATTAATCAGCAGAGGTAGTTTCCAACAACGCTGTTGGAAAATCTGCTGATGAAATTTTAAAAGCTATTTTATTTTCTTACTGACACTTGCAGCAAATGCACTTGGCTGCAACATGATAGTTAATCACACATTTATTCTGTCTCACCAAGAGGTATAAGAGAGAACTGGGTTCTACAGGGCAACTGAAACAAGATTATTACCGAGTCCGCAAATGAGACTAATGATCATCTTAATACCATCAAGAAAATGTGGATAATGTGATAAATAGTCAGCAGCTTACAAAACAAGATTTAAAGGAGAATTACTTGCATCTGAATGGCAACTTTAATCACCGCTATGTAAGATCACCTTCAATGAAATTAATAACCAGTTCTTCCTCAAAAATTATTGCACAGCATTGACAACAACTCATCTATCAGCTTTAAGGCAAATGCTTGTCAACAGAAATTACAGAAAATTGCAATTATGGTAAGTACATAAGAAACTTGAGGTAGATTTTTATTATCTGCTCACATCATCCAGTTTGTATAAGATGTTTTCAAATTCAAGAATATGCAGAACATAGCATAAACGACTTCACCAGAAAGGATAAAGTTGCCAAATGATTTTCAAGAATATATACGGAAAATCACGTTAACCTCTATTTCTCTGAACCAAAAGCATCCATAAGCACCTAAAAGACTATGAAACTGTTGCCCTTTGCCTGATGCAGACATAATTTTTTTTTTTTTAAATGACATGAAAAGTTGGTTCAGTATAAAAATACCTCTGCAATGAACTTCTTATTACAAAGCATGACAATGAATGTTTCTTAAAGTCTGATGACCATTTTCATGGACAAATCAAAATATTAAACCAATCAATAGTAGTCCTTATTAAAAAAAGCTTTGGTGCTTACAAACAAATAGTACATGTCGCAATTTGGTTACACTTAGCTAATAGCAGGAAAGAATTTATTGTGTTTATCAGAATCCTACATTTATCCTGAATCCTTCACAGATTATAGCACATATAAGAAAAAGTATACTACTGAAGCTCATAGGTATGAACGTTTACTTAGTTAGCTTCCATTCTCAGATTGAAAAACTTCACCTAAAAAAATATATAGTGGAGGCAGTGCATCCGCCAATGAAATATCCCCCTATGGATATTTGCTCCAAATTTTTCCAAATGTTTCATAGAATTTATACAAACATTCACATGCAAACTGATTTCTTTTTATCCAACAAATTATATGGAAATCATATAATATCAGGCTGAAATAAGATCTGAAATTAATTATGAAGATAAATCATTACAACCTTATTTTTTAAACAAATATGAAATACCTCTAACATAAATTTGCTCAGCTATGAACTCCGTCGCAAATCCACCCAAAAATGAATTGGGTATCTGTCCAATCCACCAAGAAATCCTAAAGGTTCCCATCCTCAGGTTTCAGAATTGAAAGCTAGAAGCTCCCAAACTCTCCAAGAGAAAATAATAAACCAAGTATGTTGAGAATGAACCTCTCAATGATCTTTAATAGCAGATTCCTGTGACTCTTCATTTTTCTTCTGTCTGTCTCTCGGTATTCCTTTTCTTTCTCTTTATTATCCTCTTTTAAATTAAAATGACTTTATTAATTATTCACTAAGCTCCATTAAAGTCATTTTAATATTTTATTAAATAATTAAATTAAGTCATCATTAAATTTGATATAATTTGACAACTTAAAATTTAATTATTTAATTTACTTCTAATGTCCCAAAAAGGGGACATTACAGTCCTCTCTTTCCAAAGAGAGCTTGCCATCAAGCAATCTACACCTGCATGCTGAAACCAAATGTCTAGATCCCATATCAACCTCAAGAATGTTCTTTTGCCAATCCACTGCACTATTCTAATATAAACAACATGCTCGGAATTGTGAATCCATTCATCAAAATCCTACTAAAGTAAATGCGCCAAACATGCCAATGCCAGGATCCCAAATTATCATGTTGTCACAACTGTCAAATATGAGGAGATAGTAGTATCTCAAAGAGCTATCAATACTAAACAACTCTCCAACTATGAATGATCTCCCATAGATGTGCATAACACCCATCATAGGCACACAATAAAACATATCAGCCCATCCTGAGCTGCTGGTGTAAATTAGAACAACTCCCATAGGTCTGAAAATTCTAAGGGGGCTGGAATCAATGCCATGTAATATATCCTGCCAAGGTGACAACAAAAACCACATCAAAAAGTTCTCTGCCAATCACAATCCAATTATTATCTCTGTGGTCAACCACTGAAAACATGACATCAACAATTAGCCACCAAGTGCTAGTGTAGGAAAATCAAGTATTCCAACTCACTGATGTTATGAAGTGACCATAGTTACCCAAATTCTCCTAAATGGAAGTGAAGAATAATTGAGTTGTGCCCACAAGATGTCCCACAACTAGTTGCACTGAAGTTTGCAAGTGCACAAAGTCAAACTACTCAAAAGTTGAAGTCAGCACCAATGATGTGGGGGAACTAATACAACAGTAATCAATCTGAAATGCCACTGAATACATAGGAATCATGAGTAAGGAAGTAGCTGAAAATCCATCTCCTATGATCAAACCATATCTACCATCAATCCTCAACCAAGAACTACTCATAAGCTGAACCAAAAATTCCATCCAACTCATTTGTAGATTAGAATTCGAACCCATGTGTAAGTCGATCAATCAAGGGAGACGAGGTAAGGGTGGCTATATGGAGGGAAACGATGATTGGACCCCACACTAGGTAGCCCACCTCGTATACATGGCAAGGGCCACATGAGGCCAAGGGGAAACAATGAATCTGCTCTTGGGCCTAGGGTAGGAGGTTTCTAGGACACCTCATTGAACCCTCTTAACTTACCATCTCTATGGTTGAATCACATTGAAGTTAAATCTAGCAATCTTTTGATCCAATTTACATTTCTCATTTATGTTTATTCCTAATTAAAAGGAATCTAACTACGGCATTATAATTATAAATGAATACTAACAATAATGCAGGGTTTCAAATTATGGATTACCCAAATGAAGAAAACCCTACACATGGTAAACCCTAATCTTGTGTAATTGTGATTTTAGGGCAAAGTTCTAGGGTACATTAGAAAAGAAACATTACAATCATGCTAAAAAGGAATTTGACCAGTATTCATTTAGATTGGTCTTGCAAATATAATGAGGGTTGGGCACTTTTGGATAGAACAAGTTAAACTCGTCTTGTACAGCCAGCATGATTTTTTCAACCACCTATGTTAGCATCAATATTTGTTAACTGCTCTTAGCACAAACTTCAAACAGCAACTGGGATATTAAGCTTTTATCCTCAAACATTAATGACATCAAATGCATTATCTTTCATTATGCCTTCAAATAACCTTCAAATATGTTATCTTCAGTTATGCTCATTTCCACTCATTGGATCACTCTAGCATAAATGACAATTATGTCTTCTCACCAATAATGCTGTTCACATATTAATGAAGTTGACTTTTAAGAAACTCACCTATGATTAACACTGCTCTAATAATCATTTTGACTTTGTTAAAACTCCTTCAATTGCTGCATATTACAATGTATAGTAATTACTTGTTCAATCAAGGCTTTTCTATATCCTTTGCCATTGTTGTTTGATTGCTGAATGCCTTAATAAAAGAAACTTGCCAATCTTCATAAAAGGAAGTCTCCATGCTTTATAAAATAACTTGCCCAACATTTGTCTTGCCTTCATCTAGAGGAGTCGACCATCATTTGTCTTGGACATCAAACTTGATTGTATATGTAAATCAAATCACACCAATGACAATTTTCTTCATCAATGACAATTTGTCCATCAATCTCATTCATCTTCTCACTTTTGACAAAGATCTCATTTGTCATCAATGGTAATGATGACAACTTTTTAATCACTATTATACAATCTTACCTTTGACATCAATGATTAAATCTAAAAATCAAAATTGAGTGCCTAGAAGTAACCAATTTCGTGGTGGACTATGCATGGACCTACTTCTTTGACTACCACTCTATGCGTTCGTTGCCTACCCTAAGTTTCTAATTCCTATATAGCCTTATAGGAACTGATTTTCTTATAGCCTTATCCACACCAAAAAATACGAAACAAGCTTATCTCTAGGAGGGCAGGAAAGCCTGTAAGTGTACATGGTGCATTGCATCTCATTGACTATAACACACTAAGTACAAGGAGAATTCAATATCTCGATGGAATGTAGAGCTAGAGAAGCCAACACAGGGCAATGTTGGTTGCTATTGGTTTGTAGGAGCTTGAGCATGTAGAGTCCAATAGTTCTAATGATGAGGAGTTTGGGGATCATTAGTTGCATCACTTCAAGCCATTTTGTAGAATATAAGTTCCCAATTCAACATTTTCATTGTTAATGTTTACTTAAATAGAAAATGTTCAATCCAATCATTGCAGTATGTTTAACTTTACTATTTAGTAGTTTACTTGGTCTACCAAAGTTTTATTTGTAATTCTTATTCCTTATTAAAAAAATTATGACTAATTTTTCAGGCACTATAAGTATATTTGTTTCACCCCCTACTATTGTCCCCCCCCCACCATCTCCAAAATTAGGCCCTTGGTCCCCCCAACGAGAAAATCCATAAAACTATCCAAAATAGAGGGAATGAAAGATTGTGGGGATGTGGAAGCAAAAAAAAGAAGTCAGGACATAGAAAGGAAACAGAATAAGTTCAAATGAACTCCACAACTCTGCAAACAAAGAAATGAGGAAAGGAGCAAGAGAACTAAAGAATGTGGGAATGTGGAAGATGATGGGAGGTCAAGACAAAGAAGTCGTCCAAACATCCATCAAAACTCCACAAATGGATGAAATGGAGGAAAACAAGGGAAGAAGAGACCTGATAGACTTAGTGAGTGAAACTTCTATGTAGGACCAGCAACCACAACATGTTGGGGGATTGGAAGAAATCTGCAAGTTTATTGAAACCCCGCAACTCCACAAAAACTGCATAAAAATATCAAGAACACCCCATTACACTTTTTTTGGATTTTTAGCAACTGATAGGAACACAGGGAAGAAAGAGCAACAACACTTGGGGCAAATTTGCCCAAGGAGGACCCATTTAGAGATTTCTTACATCAGTTATTACTATATGATGGGCCTAAAGAAGCCAATTGCACATGGACATTGGGACTTGAGCAAATTTTCTGCATTTTCAGGTTGAGTTCCAACATTGTCTATCATTGGGACATGTGACTCTTATAGGCAAAGTCACAATCCAGCTATGTTGAAGGGTGCAATCAAATGTTTATTTTCAGATTTGGTGATCTTTTCAGATTTGTAATCACATAAGAAAGTTAATATTGCAAGCTTTCTTCACCTTGTTTTCCAACAATTTAAAGCATTGATCTTTCCAACTAGGTTAGCAACATTAAATTAGTCATAAGATATATTTAATTTATTGATGGAGTTCAACCATAGGAGAGCTAAGATAAGGGTGTGTTAAAGGATCCTCTATCCTAGGTCCAAGAGCAGATATCATCCCTCTTGGCCATCATGTGGCCCTTTGCCATCCTTATGGGGGCTGTACCTAGTTACGAATCCCATAGTTGTTCTCCTCTTCCATTGTCACATTTATCCTCCTTGTGATTAGAGTTGCTGAACTCAATGGTCAACCATGGTAAGGGTTTGGGGAGACTATAATAGGGTGTTCGGAACATCCTTCCCATCTAAGCCCAAGGTTGGGCACTCCTTGCACCCCCTTATGCTCTTGGGACTATCTGTCACCACCATGAGGTAGTGTTCTTTTTCTACTCCTTGCGTTCCCTTATTATCTCTACCATGGTTGATTACAGCAAACATATACAGAATTACACATTATTGCCTATATTCTACATATAAAAGATCACATAATAATACCATATTTGTTTACTCCCAAATAGATCTAACTTGATTACGCAAAGTAAACAATGTACAAAATATACCATAAGCAATACCAAAAAGAAAGTAAAAATTGCAACAGCATGGCAGGAAGATATTATCTTTATTTCCACAGTGTAATGTTTTCAACGTGACAATGCTACCTTCCGAGGGAAAGTAATTACATATATAGAGCCAAGTGGTTAGTTAAGAGTAGCAACCATCGCCAGTACCCACAACCAATCAAAAGTAATTACCATTATATCGTTAACTGATTATTTCCTATCAACTATGTTTATTTCCAAGTGCGGCAATATTGTTGTCTAAATCAGCCTCCCTGGTGCAGGGCACCCTCTGCATGTTTCAGAGATAGGATAGTTTTGTTTTGAAATAAAGGGATTAGATCCTTTGGATCATCCTAATGTAAAGTCTTGGTCTTCTTTGTAAGGTTAAGCATCTTAAGGTGCATTATAAACCTTGAAGTCTCCTTAGACCATTAAGGCCATGATTTAGTTGTTTAGGTGTTATTGGTTGTTTATGTTGATTTTAGTATTTTGACCTTAGTCCAAGGTCCTTTTATGCTTAGAGTCAATCCAAAGTCCTTTGGAGTCGTTTTTTGTTGTCATTTTGCTAAAATTGCAAAAATTGTCAAATGTTGTAAAATTGCAAAAATTGTCAAATGTTGTAAAATTGCAAAAATGTTGCTCGAGCAACTTTTCAAAAGTTGCTCGAGACATTGCATTTGGAACACCAACGGTCACAACCTTTCCTAGAGCAGTTGGATCGTTGGGATGGAGTTATTTTAAGAAGTCTAACACTTCCTTTCGGGGGGGAGATGCAGATTGTATGGGCTTGATGATTTTTGAGGAATATGAACAGTTTTTCCTGAGCATTTTGACTGTGTGCGGAATTGTACAGACTCATTGATCAAATCCAGTGACAGAATTTTGTAATGTTGTGAGTCTGCTTTCATTTACTTTTGGTTTGGTCCAATTTGGAGTTGATTGGTAGAAGTTAGAAGCATTTTTGTAAAGACAGTCCAGAAACCCTCGTAGTTTGGGTCTGTGCCAAAGATGGGGCCCTAACTTGAGATTTTACCAGTGGATCTTCATGGCCACTTGGAAAATACAAGTTAGGGACATGTATTTTATGATCCCAAAGGCTCAGGTCTTCATTGTTTTGTTTGTTGTTTTTAAGGTCAAGCCCTAGGCTAAATATCCCTATGTATTTAGCCAGTCAATTAAGCAAATGTGTGTGCAAATGAATGAATGGATTGCTTTTGTGCACTCAAGATCGTGATTGCTTTTCTTTTGTGTTGTTGCCTGTTGCCATTCTTGAAGTTGATGCAGAATGCAGATTTTGAGTTTTATATTCTTGCTAGCAATTATTGTAACTACTTCTACCTGCTTTATCGAGGTTGCCAAAGTTATTCTAACCATCTACTGTTCGTTCGACATATATTTTGGGCACATTATCTCGTGCCTTATAGTTAGCCACTTTATCATGGTTCGGTGGGCTAACCGAGGTCTGGTAGAGGATCAGAGGGGTGTTTGGCCTAGGTGTTTTCAGTTTCAGGCCAATCGGATCAGTTTCCGCAGGGTCCAGGGTGCTTACTATTTATAGTAAGTAGGAAGAACTCGGTGTACCTGGCATTTCAGTAGTGGACTCGGAGCGTCTCGCCGAGAGCTTTCCGGCAAGCTATCACACGTCTCCATCCAAGTTCGTTTGGTCTTCCGTTTTAATGCCAGAAGATTCCTCACTTTATTTTATTATGTCGCTTTATAACCAATGGTTATATTTATTTAAAAAGTGACTTTAAGTGAGAATATGAAAGGACAGAGAGGGGAAACTTAAGTCACAGCCATTGCTTTAAAAGAAGGATTGAAGGCTCATTTGGACATGCTTAGTTTATGATATGATATTTTATCTCTTGGAGATATCAGGAAGCTTCAGCTTTCGAATTCAGCCTTCAGAACGGAAACCCTTTTGGCTCAGAGGAGGGTTGGACGTAGCCCCAGTTTGTCTCCGGTGCGGATTCACATCAGAGTTCACCTTTGTATTCACAGGTTCTTTTCTGTTAATTGTTATTCTGCTGCATGTTGAGTTCAGATTTGGATTGTGGAAATCCCATTATTATTGCATTGATGTTGTTTTACGCAATAATATTACTGAGGTTTTATTGGGATAATTGTTGGATTATTGTTATCGAATCGATGATTTGTTGCATGCATTTAAATGTTTAAATCTGTATGAGATTTATTGGTAAACATTGGGAGAATGGCCGGTTAGGGTCATTACAGTGGTATCAGAGCCGGTTTTCCTGCCAGCCTGTGGAGTTTATTCAGAAATAAATCTCAGGAAGGTTTCTCTACCATCCTGTGAGGTTTCAGAATTGACAGAAATAGAGGTTATTGTTTATTCATCTCTTATTGGGCGGAAATGTTTAATGGCTGAGAAGTTATTGCCGCTGAGTTAAACACTTGCGGGCGAGTTTGATATTTTGGTATTGGGAAAAATAAGGAAACATATTAATCGAGTAATAAGGCAGACTTATATTTTCGGGAAGCTTGCTATATGCTGGAGATTAATGTTAAATTGAGCCAAAGACACATTTTATTCACGGAAGAGTATTTAGTTTTGGCAGGTGAAATATTTCAACACGGTGAATTTCTCCTATTAAGCAGATATATTATAAGGTAGCGGTTTTCTTTTTTATCACTGGGTGAATAATCATGTGGATCAATACCTTGGTGGGACCAAATTTTTAAATTGGTGGCGATTTTGCTATATCTCACTATAGTCGGCTATTGTTGGGTCTAATATTCTGAAATTCCAATAGAAACATTATCTTGGAGGTAAAATCAGATATTTTAATGAAGTTTTATTATCGGCCTCATCTTTATTTTAGCAACTATTCGAAGGTTGCATTGGTATCAATTGAAGATTGTGATGAGAACATTAGCGGATGCCTAAATTATTTGCCCGAGCTTACAAATTCCCGTATTGAATAAATATTTGTCTCGAAAGGTAGTCTCGGTCGTGGCTATTGTTTTTTTTTAAGGCGTCCATTAATCAAATAATATATATTATTTCCTGTGGAACGGATTCTGCCGCATATAGTCTGAGTATCAAATATTAAGGGTTGCCGTAATTAATCCCCTCCTTGCAAACGGTGGGCATCATATTCTTGTTTTGTTGAAGCTTGAAGTTACCGTGTCTCAGAAGAAAGCAACTACCAGTTTGGTGTGAGTAACGTCAAAGGAGGAGCCCGCAAGAGTGTTGTTTGGTGTCGTTTAGCTCAGAACAGAGCAACTTCCTATTATCCAATTATTTCCAGTGGTCGATTATCACAGGGTGGAGTACATTCAGCCATTCAAGTGGAGGAGTAAGGATACATTGAAGTAGTCGGACGGTTTGGGCTTCTATCAGTTTCACGTCAATTTGGGAATTAAACTTCATTTTTCAGTCACAGCGAATTGTGAAGTAGTATACAGCCAATAATCTCTGGTACTTCAAGATATCACAGGATTGCTGGAGTTAAGGACTGCGTTCATTCTGGGAACTCTTCTCCAGATAATAACTTGTAGCTGCAGATTCATATCAGAATCCATGCCGTTTATTTCCAAGTGCTGAAGATAGATGACTGTCCATGCATGTGACGTCAAAGGTTAGGGACGGACAGACTGTGAGTGGAGTTCGAAGTAATCCATTCCTACTTCCGCATCCATATTTGCATAGTGCTGGAGCAGTTCCAGCATACACTCCGATAAGGGAGCAGTTCGAGCATTCATTCCTATATAAGGTGCACGTTTTCAGTAGATCCATTCTGGTTTTAAATTGAGAAAATATTATTTGCTGAGTCTTCTGTCATCAAAACCCATTGTGTCGTTAAAGGAAATTCACAGAAACAGTTGAAGAAATAGTTCAGATTCTGCTGAAATCAATAGACTGTGTGTTTTTCTGAGAATTAATGTTATGAATTAATTCCATGCTTTCCAAAGTATTGGTAAAATACATATATTAGTGGGCCCATTCATATCTGTCGAAGTTTATTATATTTGTCGTAAATATCAGAAGTGTGTGGGAAGCCAAAGGCTGCAGAGAGTCGTTTGGATGCCAAAACAATGCTGGCCGTGAATGATGTCTGGGCGTCTATTAATATTCCTTTCCTAAGTCAGAATTCAATTTTGGCACGAGTAAATAAAGAAATCAGAAGTTCTGAAATTGATAATATTTGTTGTGAGATATATTGCTTGAGTGCCGTGGAAGTCAAATCATGCTCAGAAGTTATTGGCAGAAGATTTTCTAACTCATTGTGGCAAAATTCTGCTAATAAAGGGACAAACCGGTGTATTGAATTGACTGGAAGACAGAGGAAGTCATTGTACAGATTTCTGGGCCGCGTGGACTGTTTTTCCTATTCTTACAATTGGCACTTGCTGGGTGTTCTATGGTTGTGATCAATAAGCTGCAAACCGTGTGGGGGATGATATTATTCTAGACAGAATTGAAGACACGTAGCTCTCTCTCCCTACTACTCTTACCTTCAAGTGAATAAGTTGTTCATCTTCTTTTGCTACTGTCAAGCAAGAACTCCACTCAAGAGTTGCTGATGATGTTCCTGTGCATACCTGAATTGCAAAATTATTCAATATCTTACCAGTTCTATGTATTAAAAAGCAGAACTAAACTGGGAATTCAATTACTTCTACAGATTAAACAGATTGTTGGAGGAAGCTACAGGTGTGGGCTCAAGATTCAGGCTATTGGAAGAAGCTGAGGTTAGGAAAACGGTTGTTCACTTCATCATTAGAAGTTGCTGCAATTAAAGGGCAGCATAAAACAGATTTGGCCAGGGTTACCACAGTTGGAATTGGTTCCTAACTTGAACAGCAGGATAGGTCATATGGAGGGGTTGTTCAGCAACACACAAGCATGGAAAGACCTTCAACAAACGCAACAAACACTCAATCGGGAATTGCAGCATTTAAGTGACACAATTTCCAGGAAATTTGGAACCCCTAAGGTTTCAACTTCATCTACAAATGCCAGTAAGAGACTTCGTGCCATGACAACAAATGATGCAATTATGACCAGCCACCAAAAGCATTGCATTCTTCCTAAGAAGATTCGTGACCATCTTCCCTTTGCACAATTTATGGGCGTTCCAGAAGAGGATGATGATGGTTTGGATTCTACAAACTCAAAGCAGCAGCTTAGTGAGAATGAAGCCACTACTATTCATAAGGGCCACAAGGTTGAAAAGGATACAATCTCGGATCAGCTACCCGAGAATTTGAAGGAGTCTCCATGCTCTATGGCATCATGTCCTTTGGGTGATGACTATAGGGTTGATAAAGCATCTTTTGAATCAGCTATGTGTGTAGCAACAGCCGAGGAAAGGCATGAGGATATTCACTCTTATGAAGGTAATACCTTGATCCAGCATAATGTTGATTGGATGAAACATAGTGGAAATACAGAGCTCAAGCTGATTGATAACTTACTCTTTGAGATGAGTGCTGATTGGATATTTGAGAGTCCACTATTTGAGCTGGAGGATGGACCACCTCTTGAAATTGATCAGGAGCCCCAACTCTTGATCTCAGAGAGTACTTTTCAGTTAGTTGTCGATTGTATCTAGGAGCCCACCGAACCATGATAAAGTGGCTAACTATAAGGCACGAGATAATGTGCCCAAAAGGGGACATTACAAATCATCCCTTCCCG
>MU226926.1:238452-250421 GCA_018584345.1 Thuja plicata | reverse complement strand
GTTGTTGTATGAATGGCTTCACAGGTCAGGGCATAATATTTGTTTCAGTTTCACACGACCGATTGGTGGAGCAGTTTCCCTGAGGTTGGTTTGGGATCCAGGTATTACGATCGCAACATGCAGATACCGATTGCTTGAGGGCAAGCAATCTCCGAGAAGGGATGATTTGTAATGTCCCCTTTTGGGCACATTATCTCGTGCCTTATAGTTAGCCACTTTATCATGGTTCGATGGGCTAACCGAGGTCTAGTAGAGAATCAGAGGGGTGTTTGGCCTAGGTGTTTTCAGTTTCAGGCCAATCGGATCAATTTCCACATGGTTTCCAAGGTGCTTACTATTTATAGTAAGTAGGAAGAACTCAGTGTACCTGGCATTTCAGTAGTGGACTCGGAGCGTCTCGCCGAGAGCTTTCCGACAAGCTATCACACGTCTCCATCCGAGTTCGTTTGGTCTTCCGTTTTAATGCCAGAAGATTCCTCACTTTATTTTATTATGTCGCTTTATAACCAATGGTTATATTTATTTAAAAAGTGACTTTAAGTGAGAATATGAAAGGACAGAGAGGGGAAACTGAAGAGTCGCAATCATTGCTTTAAAAGAAGGATTGAAGGCTCATTTGGACATGCTTAGTTTATGATATGATATTTTATCTCTTGGAGATATCAGGAAGCTTCAACTTTCAAATTCAACCTTCAAGACGGAAACCCTTTTGGCTCAGAGGAGGATTGGACGTAGCCCCAGTTCGTCTCCGGTGCAAATTCACATCAGAGTTCGCCTTTGTATTCATAGGTTCTAGACTGTTAATTGTTATTCTGCTGCATGTTGAGTTCAGATTTGGATTGTGGAAATCCCATTATTATTGCATTGTTGTTGTTTTACGCAATAATATTACTGAGGTTTTATTGGGATAATTGCTGGATTATTGTTATCGAATCGATGATTTGTTGCATGCATTTAAATGTTTAAATCTGTATGAGATTTATTGGTAAACACTGGGAGAATGGCCGATTAGGGTCATTACAAACCCAAGTTTGTGTGCTTTCTGTACCAACTTTTGTACTAACGGTTTCCACTTTGTTGCAATAGTTCCAAGCAAGTGGTTTATGGAAAAATTGAGTCTTCTAGTGGCAAATGAAACTCATCCAAGAGTTGGATGTCTCTATACTGCCCGTATAGTAGATTAAGAGCAAGTTTGTACAACCATGTAGAAGTCTTGAACAAATTCTCGTATGGCGATAGCAATGGGGATCTACACAGTTGCAGTGAGATGTAGACCCCATAAGGTCGCATTGGATCTTCGTATGGCACAGCTCCGTACGGCCCAACTCCATTCGACACTAATGGATTCACAACACCGTATGGCAGAAAACTTCTAACGGCCCAGTTCCATATGGCAATTTTGAAGATCCTTTGCAATTCCCGTACCACACAGGAAATCTTTTATACTGCGATGTTTGCAAGCCTCCTATACGGTATGCCAAAAGCCCTCTAAGCAACAAATTTTTCGTACGATGTCGTATGGTACACCAAAAGTCCTTTGTGCCACAATTTTCTATACAATGTCGATCTTTGAAAGCCCATGCGGTAGTGTTCGTATAATCTGTACGGCAATACCTCCACCCCCCATACAATAGATGCCAATTGATTCTAAAGTCTTTGAATATTTTGTCCTAGCTCAATGCCAAGCTCCTTCCAAATCTCCAACCTAGTTCCTACCAATGATCCCTACAAATGGATGCCAAATCCCCTTTATAGCATACCCACGTGTTTTAGATGGGGTTTTTATTTTTAACTTTATTCTTTTTGCAAGAGGCTAAAATTTTTATTTTGGCATTAATATTTCCTTGTCCTTTTAATAATATTTTTCGTTGCAATATTTTGCTAAAGTTCCATCCTTTCTTTTATTCTCCCCATATTTATTTATTTTTTATTTTATTTTTCTAAATCCCACCCTTGCAAATAATGTTTCACTTTTAATTTTTTGAAATCTTCAAAATTTTCACTTACCACCTTGACCACTTTACTTTTTTGCTTTTTTCTTAGTTCATTCTCTTTGTCCTCCGTTTTTCTTTTTCTTCCTCTCGGTTCATCATGAGATCTCACCTTGATTTTGGAAGCATGGCGCCACCAACATGTACCAAACGACTTTTGTAGCAATCATATTTGTCTACCAGAGGTGCGAGTCCAGTGCCTTTATATCTTTTGTCAATGTATCGACCTTCGTGCTGCTAGTACCAAGTCGCGTCCTCCCCATTGCTACTGCTTTTAGGTGGATTCACCAGGTCTGGGATGACCTTCCAAAGTGAGTTGGAGGTTGGTAGTGGTTAAGGCTCATTGCCTTATTTGATACAATACTTGATGAGTTCTTCATTGTGCCAAGACCGCCCCACAATGAACATGTTGTCCCCCTTGATTAAGATTTTGAGTTGGGGACCCAATGTCTTCCTGTACTCCTCCAAGTCAATCTCTTCTTCTCAGTCTTCATTAGGCGCTTCTCCCTTTGCTGCTTGTTCCTCCTCCCTTTTCTTTTCTACTTCTTCGTCAATACCATAGGCCACATATCCTAGATGCACTCCCTCTTATGGTGCCTTCCATACCTAGTGTCCACCCATTCATACCCAAAGTGTAGATGTATCAAATAATGCATTGGTGAGATGTTTGTGGGCACAGGGGACTACAATGCCCTCCACATGCTTCCTTGCCAACATTTCCTCATTGTAGGAAACCCAAACTTCGTCTAGCCTATAGGGTTCGTCTAAGATTACTAGATCCTCTTCGAACACTCATCTCACTCGATGGTCTAGTCTCCTCAAGTGGCATACCCCAACATGTCTATTGCTATTGTGGGTCCTTTCCTTTCACGAAACTTTTAAATTTGGAGTTGTTCAAGGGTTCTCAAATTGATATGTCGTCAAGTGTTGCAAGTTTGATTGTTCCATTATGACCCACTTCTCTCACTTAATAGCGTCCCAACCAATGAACTTTGAACTTCTCAGGTTTGATCTTGTTATGACAGTTATACTTCAAAACCAACTATCTCAGCCAAAAGTTCATTCGTCGGAGATGTTTGTCATGCCATAACTTTCGCAAACATTGCATAATTTTTGTGGCCCATTTTATTATTATTCTTCGTTTGTCCAATTTGTTAAGGTTACGAAGGCATTCGTTCAAGATTTTGGCATCAACAAGATGGTTCTCGATGACAATGCATAGACCTCCTACCTGTACATTAGTTGGAAGGGGGTATGTCCAATTGTTATTTTGTATGTCGTATAATACGCCCAAACAACTGCCGGTAGTCTTCCTCTTCGACCCCATAGGATTTATATATCACAAAGACAAATAATTTGTTTGTAGATTCTTCCTGACCATTGGCTCGTGGGTAGTACGGGCTTGAGAGGGTTTGGAAGATTCTAAACTCAGTTGTCATCAACTAGATGACATGATTCACAAAATGTACCTCTTGATCAGTGGTGATCTAAATCAGGCTTGTAGATAAATCGTGTCGTACTAATGGCAGCATTGTCTGGCAGTGCCCTTGCCTCTGCCCAATTGATGAGGTACTTTGTTGCTACCACAATATATCTACACATGAGTGCATGACTCACCGTCAAAGGTCCGACATAGTCTAACCCCACCTTTCAAATAGCTCTTGAGGCTGCGAAGGGAAGAGTGGCATGAAGTCGTGCTTGAGCGGTTTCCTGGTTCTTTGGCAAGTGTCACATACTCCTACCCACTCACACATGTCAATGAGCAATGTAGGCCACCACAATCTTCCTAGCAACGCCTTGCATGCGGTGGTGCCAGGTCCCATGTAGCCGCCAACTAGGCCTTTGTGACCTTCCTTCAAAACTCTTGGTGTTTCCTCCTGCATGATACATTGTTGTAATATGTGGTCGAGGGTAGACTAACCCATTGATGATTGGAAAGCTTTTCTTTTCAGTGCCAACTTCCTCCTTTCACTTGGTGGCAGTGTTGTGATCTGGAAGAGGTGTGCATTGGGAAAATCGTCATTCACCCCTTCAAGTGGCTCCCCTGACTTGACCCAACATAACTGATCGGTGATGACATGGCTTTTCCCAAGTCTCACAATGATTGTGAATGTGAATTATTGCAGTAGGAGTAACCATCGGCTCACCCGTCCTTGAATGATGGGTTTGTTCACGAGGTACATTAACACCTAGTGGTCCACTAAAATGTAAATGGTGTTTCCAAAAGGCAGTGGCAAAATTTTTGCACTGAGTACATCCCCAATGCCTCCCTCTCAATCGTGTTATAGTTCCTTTCCGCTTTTGAGAGTAGGCACTTGGCGATGAATACTGGATGGTCTAGTCCTTGTACACCCACTTGTGTCAGTGTAGCCCCAATGGCATAAATGCATTAATGTGCACATGAAATTCTTTGTTCCAATCTGGGTACGTGAGGATAGGTGCACTCACCAATCTCGACTTTAATTCTTCATATGCCTTATTTTGCTCATCCCCCAATGTGAAAGGTTGTCCCTTCCTCATTAGCATGTCGAGTAGGTAGGAAATTTGGGTGAAGTTCTTAATGAACCTTTTGCGGTAGCCAACATGCTCAAGGAATGACTTAATTCCTATTACATTGGTTGGGGCCTCCATCTAGATGATGACTTGTACCTTGTTAGGGTTTGTCTTCAACCCCTCCTTATATACTATGTGGCCAAGCAATTTACCTTGTGGAGCCATGAATCTGCACTTTTGGGGGTCCAGTGCCAACCTTGCCCTTCGACACCTCTCCATGCATTCTCAAAGTGCAGTTGGGTGGGTTTCCTGCTCACTGTATATTGACCAATCATCTAAGAATGCCTTGAAATTCCCCACCAACATCTTATAAAAATATGGAGTATTATACGTTGGAAGGTGGTCAGGGCGTTGCACATGCCAAATGGCATTTTGTTCTAGGCATACACCCCATCTTCCACCACAAAGGTTGTCTTAAGTTTGTCTTCTTCTGCAATACTGATTTGGTTACACCCTGAGAATCCATTCATGAAAGAGTCTATCTCATGGCCCACAACCTCCTCCACTGTTGTGTCGGTGAATGGAATTGGAAAGGGATCTTTGACTACCACTACATCAAGGCATCTAAAGTCTGCGCAAATTCTTATCTGGTTTGCCTCCTTGAGTGATATGACTATGGGCAAGAGCCACCTTCTTATTTGTACTTCGAATATTATGCCAACCTCCAACATTTTCTCAATCTCCTCATGTACCTTGGTAGCATAATTCTTGTTCATTCATTAAGGCCTCTTCCATACAAGTTGTGCACTCAGTACAAGGGGGATTCTATGTACAACAACTCCGGTGGTATCCCCTTCAGGTCCTTATAGGTCGATGTCCTTGTAGTCCATGAAAATTTTAAATATTGTTGCCTAGAGTACGAGGTTCCATTCATCCCCTACCAAATTCATCTTGAGATTGTCTTCATCCCCCAAGTTTACTTTCTTCACACTTGTCTTTTCATATTTTACAATCTTGTCTCGTTCAGAATGGTGCGCAAAGGTCTCGTCCACTTGTGTCACTCCTTTATATTCTTCATATTGTGGTGGAAAACTCACTTCAGTGACTTCCTCTATCTCCCTGATCTGCAACATGTTACATTTGGGCTGGAAAACCTCATAATCCTCCATCTGCTAGTGAAACAAGCCATTGAGGGAGCTAGTTTCATCTTCGAAGCAACCCTCCAATTCTAGCACTCCTTCGTCGTTTGGTTCCACTATCCTCCGTTCATCCATCCCAAAATCTCCCTCGTCAGATTCTAAGTCGAAGGATGCCAATTCCTCACTCACCGCCCGATTTCTCAAGGTGACGTACTTCTACCCTTCACTTTCAATGGACAAAGTGTTTCGCTTCCAGTTGTGATTTTCCTTGGCGAAGATCAACCAATCTCTCTTGAGGAGACCGTCTTACAGCTTTTCCAGTGGAATCACTACAAATTCAAGGAAAAAGTGTTGTGTCAATTGTCACCTTTTGCACCATGAGTGTTCCCGACAGCTTAATGCCATGCTGGTTGGCACCCACTAAGTAGAAGGTTGGGGGCTACAGTGTTGGCTTGCCAAGGCACTTCCAAGTTTCTTCTAGAAACACATTGACACCCAAGCCTTTGTCGACAATGGTGTTTGTTAATTTTCTTCTCATGGTCTCCATCTTGACAGCGATTGCCTTCCTCCCAATGCTTACTGCCAACAACATTGGGCCACTAGCCACGTCCCCTTCGTGTAGTTGTTCCTCAATCAACTTCTTTTGTTCCCGACTAATTGTGTCACCAACTATATTTGTAATTGCCATTTTTAATTCAGGCATGGTTTGAAGAAGGTTTGTCACCTTGATAGGGATTGTTGTTTGCAACACCTATCTTACCATATTTTGTTCAGACTCTGACCGTAGTGGAGTACTAGCGGGTTTATTTGAGGCCCTTCTTTCATCTACCATTGCGCCCTCCACGTCAGGTTTGGCTTCTTGAAGTCGTTCTTTCTCCGAACGGGGATCTATGTGTATTGCCTTCTTCAATTGTAGCCTGGTGATCGCCAGTACTTCTTCGTCTAGCTCCTCCACGGCTAGCATGTTCACCCTTTCTGCTTCAGGTAGTCAGCATCTTCATGGTTCCTAGGTCCACACCACTCGCATAGAATGTCGGAGTTATTTTGGCTGCTTTGGCAGTCACGAGCAAAATGACCCCATTCGTTGCACTTTCGACACCAAAATGGTCTTCCTTTTGCATCGTACTAGATTCTACTCCATGTGCCACAATTATTATTATTGTTATTGCCTTGCCTGTTGTTATAGTATCTACCAGGCAATGTGTTTGAATTGGTAGGTGGTTTTGGTGATGTGGATGGTGGGGTTGCATGTTTCACTTGTGCAAAGAGCATTTTCACACTTCTTGTTTTTAGGTTGTACGGGCACTCCTTGATGGAATGTCCCAGTACTTGACAAATGTCACAAAATAGCTTCTTCGGACATGTGGTTTTTCTGTGACCTGCCTTACAATCGGTGCACCATACTTATTTATTTTCCTTGGAGCTTTCTTTCTCTGACTCCAATTCGCTCATCATGCACAACATATCTCGTCAAAGGGTTTGTACAATTTTTGATTCATTGTCACTGTCACTATCTTTTGTATTGTCATCATTACTAATTTTCTTCTTTCCTCGCAATGTCTTGGTTTCACTTTCAATGTCCATCGCCCAATTGTAAGCATCAGCATACGAAGACGGGGGTACTATCTTCATCTTTTTCCTCAATTAGGGGATCAAACCTTCAATGAACCAATGTTTCTTCAATCTGTCAGCCAACTGGACCTCCATATTGCCAAGTAACTCCTTGAGCCTACAATTGTACGCTAGTACATTCCCGTTCCTTCCTTGTTTAGTGTTATAGATTTCAACCACAATTTTGTTTTTCAACCTGAGGAGTTTAAATTCCTCTTCGAATGCCTTCTTTAAAGTTTCCTAGGAATCTACTTGTTTTTCTTCCTAGTCTAAGAAACAATCAATAGCTATTCTCTATAATTTAGCAGGGAATGACCTTAGCCAATAATCTTTGTCTACTTGCCCGCTTGCAAACCATATAGTTTCACATGTCTTGTGATGCCGCACTAAATCCACCGATCCATTCCCATGGAACTTAGAGAGTTTTTGTCTATCCAAACCAAGACTAGTCGGGGGGGTCAACATTCTAGAATGGTATGTACCATGTACCGAGGACCTAACTGGACTGCTTCGCTCTTGCCCAAGTTTCCATGCTTGTTTCATACTCTCGGCCATGTGCAAGCCTTCTACACATCCACCGTCAACATCCCTCATACCTTGGTTACCTTCCTCAAATCTTACCTCCCTCCTCCCTGGGGTCTTTGGCTTAGGCCCGCCTATTCTTGGTTCTTCTCTTATGAATAGGTTCTCAATACCGTGCATGTTGTTCTCAAATATTTGGGCAACCTCGATCTTGAGGTTCCTCTCTTTGTTGTCTTCATCACATGCAGAGTACACTGACAAGCTACTCTTCGTGGAGTCAGTCTCTGAGTCTTCTGAGTCTTCATTTTCCAACACTACTTGTACGAACAGATTGTCTGCCTGCTCGGCAAGATCTTTTTCTACCTTGTCAGGGAGTGGTAGGTTTTTGGCAATCTCCTCCCACCCAGACCACGTATGTCGTGTTGCGGTTTCTCCACTGGGTGGCTTTTGTCTCTCTTAACTCTAGCTTTGGCTAACACTTTAGCTGTTACTTTGTGGTGGACTTTGAGATTCTTCGGCAATTCTCTGTAATTGTCATCACCTTTCACTTTGTTCCCTGATTCGGAGAGATCTTTTCACTGATATTTCTATTTCCTAAGTACGCTTAGTACATCTTTTGTCTTTGTTTGCCAGAATGGGCATTAATTGCTAGAATTGCTAGAGGTAAGGCGTTTGCTTGTGTCACACTCTTCCTTCTCCCTCTAGTTCCTTTCCTCATACCATTGTATTATTTGTTGTCGAAGCTGCTCTTGGTCTCTTTCTTCCTGAATATCTCGGAGGGTTATTAGATTATGTGTGAGCCTTGTCAGGAGACTCTCAACCTCTTTGTTCACCCTTAACCATTCTCGAATGTTGCTCTCAAGGACCCCTCAGTGGAAGGCTTCACTTCGAACATACAAGTTGACGGAAACTTCCCGCAAGTATATGAGGTCTCGTGTAAACTCTTCTTCTACTGTGTTTTCTTCTTCTTCGGATTCAGAGACTTCTGATTGTTCGTAGGGTTGGCCCATTACAATGCCATACTGCCTGCCACCACTATCCTATGTGGTTTAGATCTCCAGGCTTAGTATGGCAACAACGCCAAAATGTTTACTCTCGAAGGGATCTAACTTGATTACGTAGAGTAAACAATGTATAGAACATACAATATGCAATACCAAAAAGAAAGTAATAATTACAAGAACATGACTGAAAGATATTATCTTTATTTCCAATGTGTAATGTTTTCAACATGAAAATGCTACCTTCCAAGGGAAAGTAATTACATATATAGAGCCAGGCAGTTGGTTAAGAATACCAAACGTCGACAACCACTCAAAAGTAATTATCATTACACCGCCAACTAATTTTTTCCTAACTACTATATTTATTTCCAACTGTGGCATGCTTGTTATTTCAACATTCTTAGATTGCAATTAGTATTAATCATTCATACCAAATTACTAATATAATACACAATACTATATAACTCGATCTAAGTCTTTATATCTTATTTTCCTTGATCATTGTTCCATTGCCCCGTGTTAAGTTTTAGGATAGATGCAAATATAATAGCACTCTATGTTGTATGTGTTTTCCAAATGCAGCAATCTCTCTTTCATTTATATTGAGAATGAGGCTAGGAGAGACATGTCCCTTCATGGGACATATCTATTCATTATTATGAGACTAATATAAAGATAATTGATTATGTAACAACCTAAATATATATATATACACACACATATGTAATATCTCTAAATCATTATTATATTAATTTCTCCTAATACTATTTTAGATATATATCTATATATATTATATCTCACATAATATATATATATATATATATATTCAATAGTCGCATAGGATTTATCTGACAAAAGCTACAAAACATCAACACTCACTCTTAGCTAGGGAGGATAAATGTCAACACTTATACGACACTTGACAACATCAATCATATGATGTAAGCAATAAAAGCATCATCCTCATGATGTAATCAATAGAAACATAGTCTCAAGATGTGGATTGCCGCCATCAGCGATTCTATCCACAAGCTCTCAGGTGGATTGCCTCTATCGGTGATTCTATCCACAAGCTCTCAGGTGGATTTGCCTCCATCGGCGATTAATTCCACAAACTCACGAGCTTTAGAGTGGATTCCCTCCATCAACGAATCTATCCACAAGTTCCCGGGTGGATTGCCTCAATTGGCGATTCTATCCACAAGCTTCTCAAGCTTTAATGTGGATTGCCTCAATCGGCGATTCTATCCACAAGTTCTATCTATTATGATTTGTTTCAGCCATCACAAGATGTCTATCACAATAGAAGGTCAAGTTATTGTAAGATCATCACCTTCCAATAACTTTTACAAATACAAGTGATAATCATTTGGAATTCATCACTTCCTCATGATTTACACATGGCCCAAACGACATTCATGATTCCTAGTCCTCTGATTGTTATAGTTCTTGATCACTGGAGAATCCATCTCGACATGGTCTACTCCCTCTGAATCAATACGGCTGAGATTATCAAAAGTTGATTGAACCATATCCTCTATCTGCTCCCTCTGAAGCTCAAGTTCTTGTATCAACCTCTTGTCCTCTTTTGAAATGTTAGACTTCCTCTAAAAACAATTTCTTGTGCTTATGTCCTTAAGTTTCGAATATTTCCTTTCGTAACGTGAGCCCATATAGGAAATATCACGCATAAATCAACTCTCATCAAAATTTGAAGTTGTTTGCGGCGGACACGCTGCAGGAGATCACAATGTTGTTCATGCTAGCCATGTCGACGACCTTCACGTAGAGCGACAGCCTAGAGTGGATGATCACCATTTTCTCTCTCCACTTTGCCCAACACTCTAGTCATGGGAATCCCGCTCTTCAAGGCCATGTACGGGGACTTCTCCGAGAGTCGAATGGTTCAAGTCATCGTTCTCCAGTGTATCATAAATGCTCAAAATGGAGCAATTCCCCCATACGAATGGATTGGTATGAATAGATCTTAATTCAATACTTTAGCGATTAATCCATCTAAAGAGTCATCAATGGATAATCACTCTTTTCAATGCCAATCTTCATCTATAGACTCCCCCTAAATTTGATATCAATCTTCTAAGCTCCTCGTCCAAAGTTACCTTTGAAGTGTCAGACTCCCTCTGAATCTGATATCAATCTTCTTTTCCTGCAAGAACATCCTCGGAAAAGATCAAGGCAAATAGCTTTTATAGTACGTATAGAAATACAAATAAGAGAGATACTACAATGAGTAGATAAAGTAATATTCAAGGATAATAAATACTTATCTGCGTATCAACATCCTTGATACAAGTTGCTCCAATGTGAGTCCACATACATCAAATCAGAAAACACCTTCTCAGATTATTTGAGATACATCTCCCCTTTGAATCATCTCCCCACTAATGATGGTCCAAATGGGAATGTAACATTGGTTATTATTCCCCCCACAATGTACAATTTCACTCTTATATCGTTGAACAATTCTCATGTCTTCTTGTGAAATGACTTGATTTCTCCAAGAGAGGTGACACTCTATAATTAATGCTTTCTTTATATAAAGAGACACCCTTCCTTGAATACGTTCTTCTTTATTAATGCTTGACCATGATCATAACAAATTAATAATCTCTTTAATGAAAGCCGCTTTCATGAATTTCACATAGACCCATACACATTCCGTCATAACTTTTGAGCCCCACTCTCCAATTGCTCTAGTAAGATTCTTCAAAATTTGTTTTATACCAACATATCAAAAATGCAGAAAACTCCAAGTGGATTTGTGAGATATAGTCCCTGTACTGAGAATGTATTTTCTGAGACAGTCACACATTCACCATCAACAAACTATTCTCTTACATTTGCAGTCTAGCTCTGATACCATGTTAAGTTTTAGGATAGATGCAAATGTAATAGCACTCTATGTTGTATGTGTTTTCCAAATGCAGCAATCTCTCATTCATTTATATTGAGAATGAGGCTAGGAGAGACATGTCCCTTCATGGGACATGTCTATTCATTATTATGAGACTAATATAATGATAATTGATTATGTAATATATATACACACACACATGTAATATCTCTAAATCATTATTATATTAATTTCTCCTAATACTATTTTAGATATATATCTATATATATTATATCTCACATAATGATAATTGATTATGTAACTACATAGATATATATATATATATATATACACA
>MU226926.1:211318-229707 GCA_018584345.1 Thuja plicata | reverse complement strand
GTCCATTTGTTAACTTCTTCATCCTTAGGAGTAGTAGTGAGGTAGTAAGTAGCTTAGTAGTAATATAAATTCAAGAAGAGAAGATTGGAGTGATATAAATTCAAGAGGCGAAACAAAGGGAATATACATTGAAAAGCTAAAATTCATCATCATCATAGTCAGAGTTCAAAAATCTTTGAAGAAACAACGTAAGCCCGCCGACGTGATTACCAGCAAATCACATCATTATAACTGAGTTAGGATCCACAGGTAAAGAACCTTGGAGTGTTTCCTCACTTCCTTTGTGAGTATATGCTTTTCAAGAGAGGGTTGAGTGTTTGGTACCCCGTATCAAGCGTTTAGTCCTATATGTTATGTAGTGGTACAAAACTCACATCAACAATACTCAATATAAAAGTCGTAAGCTTATATCTTGATTAACCAATCAAGTTGTATGTCATTTAGATCATTTTGATTCATAAAGAACCCTAAGCTATTATGATCTGTCTTAACATTGAATTTCCCACAAACTAAGTATTGTTTGAACTTGGTTAAGGCGCGCATGATGGCTAACATCTCTTAATCATAGATAGAGTAATGTTTCTCGGTCATAACACAGTGTCAATCATAAGTTTTAATAAGGTAAACATAGGCAGTAGCTATTGACACTCCAAGGGTTCCATGACCTACAAGCTACAAGATCTAAATAAAACAATGATATATTTATAATACATTATAAATTTATACGGAATGTTATCCTAAAAATATTAGCCTATACATAATGTTCTCAACCTAAAAAATGCCAGGGAGAAAGGCTCAATAAACCAGCAAGGAGCCATGTTATCTCAAACCTAGCTCATTTTAACACTAGGCAGAGACACTAGTTGAGCAGGCAGAGATGCTGATTAGCTTAAACACCGATCCAGAGCTAGAACCGATCTAGCTTCTTGGCCTCCAAAACAAGGTGTTTAGGCATGAAATTGAGCTAGTTACTTAACCACGTGATATATTTAATCTAACCTATCATAAATGTCATAATTAATGCCATTACAAACTACAAAACTCCCATTTGCAACTATATCACGAATACATATTTTATCCACTACAAGGCAATGCGAGACCACTACAAGGAGTATGAATACATCAAGATTACATCATAAGTACATGAATACATCAACATAGTGACATAAGATCATGAAGGTGTTAGAGTATGACTCTGGGACCGCTCAACAACTGTACCTCGGTCCCCAACGGTGATTGGTCACGCCACCCAACCACGAGGAACCCTCAGGACCTCCCCACCGTGCTCGTGGAGATAACCATATGGCCCAAGCAACACACAACCAATCATGAAAAGGCTTCTAACACGCACACAAGGCACCAATAAACATCCACGCACAAGGAATGCACAACATAAGAGACCAAAATCACATCTCAAGCAAGAGGGTGCAAAGACATACAAATACCCAAGATTATCCAATGCATAAAACATGGAAACAATCTGAGCTAAGGACATCAAAGCAACACAAATAAGCTATTGAAACACACATAAAACTATCAAATCCATCCACAAGAAGTCACTGAGGCAACTTACTACATGCTAAAACACCACACTTACATCCATTTTACATGGCACAATGTCGTTATAAGCCACAACATACACTCCATTGGTCTACAACCAAGAGTGTGAATTCACTTGAATCCCATATACTACTCAAGTGCCATCATAGGATTATTGTATAGGCACCATTGGTACACATAACACCATACATATACTCCTATTGACTCATACAAAGAAAAACCACTTAACCAAACCATATTTCATTATACACTTTCCGGAAATTACTCCCGATAGAGACTATTGATTTACAATCTAGATTACAGTTTCACTTGAATTCCACAAAGTACTCAAGCTCCAAAACAAGAATATCACATATTCATAAACAAATCTCAAGAACCATTATTACAATATGATCTCTTCATTTCACATAAAAGATTATTCTTCAACAGGAAATCACTTCCAAAACCGGATTTAAAACCCACCAAAGTAAAAATACCACTAAATTTTCAAACTTCTCCTCATGAAAATCTGTAAAAACCCATTTGTTCTCATACCTCCCACATCAGAAAAATGCAATCAAAACTACAAAATACCCAACCAATCAAAATATGGAAGCAGATGAACATAAAACCCTCATTTTCAACATACAAGAAGGGGAAATACTCAAATCTCCATCAAAATTCTTCAACCAAAAATGTAATAGTTTTAAATTCACATAACAATGCCTTTTCAATCAATCCACAACCATTAAATATAAGTTCAAGGGCAAAAGGGGAGAAAATTGAAAGAACATACCTCCAATAATCAAAACCAACGAAATAATAAAAAGTTGAGAAATCCTCCACCAAATGAAATGAAATTTTGGTTGCAAGTACATTTGGACATGGGGAATCCATTAAGCCAATGCCCACAAAACAATCTTCACCTAAAAATCCTCCACAAGCCAAATTCGAATTTCTCCATGAGGGTTTTCTCAAAAAAAACTCAAGAAATTTTTGGGGAAACAAAAGGCATGAAGACCCCAATGAGAATGCACTTTTTCATAATTTAAAAACAATAAAATATAACATTTCACTTAAGCTAAAAGCCTCATAATATCTAAAAGTTTAAAGACAAAATAAATACTTTAGAATCCCAATTTAAAAGAAATACTCAAACAATACTTGTCAGCGACAACAACGATAGTACTATAATACTAACGGGTAACACCATCCATCATGCCAAAGCATTACTATACTCAAGCACTGACCGGAAACCACAACGAACATCACAAATTAAACCACACAACCAAATCACATGTCCCCACATACCAAGCAAGGCAGTTGGTTGTTACCACCCAGTAACTAGCTGGCCAAAATAAACAATGTGGCAATTGTCGCCCAAACTAGGAACAACAATTGGGGCTAGGGGACTTAGTTGGCCATATGGTTAACTTCAAAATTTAACCACCGTCGGGGGTTATATTTATATATATTGGGCATGCTCAAACCTACCAATTCAGGTGAAATCAATGCCTGGTACGTGTCCATGTTAGTACCATAGCCGAAGTGCACACACACATACACACAAACACGTATATATATATATATATATATATATATATATTATCAATCAGTGACAGGCAGTGAAGGGATCGAGAAATTGTGTGGACCTCACAAGTGAGTAACTACGACTTCGTCCCTCTTCATACAAACACATCATACATAATCAATAAGAACAACATCATGAGCATAGCAGAGACTGAAACATCAGTATCTCGTAAACATGTAAGTAATCATTATCATATATCGCAAGGATACACCTTCATTGATCATATAACATAAACATATCCATCACATTATAAAATCACAATATCGTCAAATAATCATTATTTTAACATTGAACAAGAACGATATCATTCATCATAACTCAGGCATCTTGATTATAACTCATCTAACTAAATACACCATTTCCCTTAAAATATTATTAAATAACATTATTGCAACTAATCACCACCTAATCAACATATCAACTCCATCTAAACTAACATATCAGCCCTATTAGTTATCATTTACTACTATCAAGTAACCATATTATCACAGCAAGAATCATTATGAATTCACAAGTATAATCACCTAACCAAACTACAAATATCACCATACGACAAAGGCTACAACAATAATCTGATGAAACATCTAATCATTTCAATTAAATCATAGTATCCTACCATCAATTAGCATCATAATAATTTGCAATTATATTGAATATACTCCTAGCTACACTAACTAGCATTTAAAATCAGGTATTCTTACCTCATATCGTATCCGAGCCAAGGTCCAAAATCTTATTACCTTCTTACTGAGGGAGGGTTGGAGTGGCACTACAATGGATTTCAAATGCAATTGGATGCTTGTTTTGCATAAAGAATGCTGCAATACCTTCCCCAAGAGCAGCATTGTGCAATTTGAAAGGTAACATTAAATCAGCAATCGCTAGGATGGGGCACAAGCTCATTACTTATTTTAATTTCTTGAAAGCCTATTGGGTCATGTTGTGAGGTTTTCACACCATCGCCCCATTGCAAATGGGGACCCCCTCTTTTGCTTTGGTGGTAGGAGTAGTGGTCTTAGGTAGTCTTTGTTGGCGGCAGTTTTCAAGTCCCTTGGTCCGGCAAGTGAAGTTTGAATGATTTTGGCCTGCTAGGAAGTCACGATAGATTGTGGGAGGTAACCCTGTTGAAGGCGCACTGAATCCTGAAATTTGGCTAAGTATTGAAATATTTGGAAAACCCCCAAAATCTAGAATCTGCACCTTAACTCCTATGAAGCTGGAACCTATCTCAAACATCCTGAAAGGTATTTATACAAATAAAACTTCAAGTATAAGAAATAAATCAGACTTATACTTAAATGCTATATTTGTACAAATCCTCCCACCCCTGAACGAAAACATGGCCAAGTATGAAACTGCAAAACTGCCCTGTCCCATGACTGGGCGGATTCCAACCACTCATAGGACACATTTTGTCCTATAGCCCTCAAATTTCCACCCTGTCTTAGTCATTTGGGTTGGATTCCTTGGACGGTGGCGAGGTCTTTTGGGGTGGGCTTTGAGTCAATTCGGTGTAAGGGAGATAAGTTTTGGCATGTTTATCTTGGGCGGAATTTTCCCGTCCATGGGACAATCCCGCCATGTAGTCTTGGCCTCCACTTCTTTCCTTCCCAAGCGTTAGCAACCATCAAATCTAAAGGTGATGAAGTGAGCATTTGACTAAGGAGTAGTTGGGACATTGATAAAGATTTGACATGAGAGAATTTGAAGTTTCAAGTGGTTTTTATCAGCAAAAGTGGAGCTTGGCCCATGACTGGTCAGAATCCGACCAGTCATAAGACACAAATTGTCCTTTGAGCACCAAATTCCCGCCCCCTCTTGGAGTGCTGGGCAAGATTCCTTAGGCAAGGGCGAAGAGATGAAAGTTGGTTTTGGAGTGGTTTCGGTCTTAGAAGCCAAGTTTGGAGCATTTCAACTTGGGCGGAATTGTCCTATCCATGGGATAATTCCGCCATGATATCCTTGGCCTCCATTTCCCTCCTTGGCCACGAAACTCAAAACATGGATCAAGGTGGCCCCTATCATAATGCATTCCCCAATAAACAGCAACAAAAAATTAAATGCAAAGCAAATCGGCTTGGGAGTTAAATTTATTTGTTTTCATCATTCAGAGCAAGCCAAGTCAGCCTAAGGAGTAAATGGGAGTGCGAAGAAGTATAAAGGAGGAGAAGTTGGAGATCATTTGCACATCAAACACATGCGAATTTCTCCAAGCAGCAGAGCAGATCAAAGTTATAGCAGACTTAAGGAAGGAGGAGTTAGACAATTGGGGGAGGTTTTGATCCCAACTTCCTAGCACTTCATTGGTAGGAGTAGTTGGCATGATTTTCTAAGGAAGAAGCAGCAAGTTGACATTCAGTTCAAAGATCAAAATCTCAGTTGAAAGCTACAGGTCTGTACAAAATCTGATTTCCTTTCAAAGGCAAGCACGAAGTGGAAAGGTGATGATAGGATATTTAAATATTTTGATTCCCACAATCTAATCCCATCCTTTTCCACATAAAGGTCTCAGTTTTCAATCCTTAAGGGTGTTAAATTTCAAGCATAATCAGACTTTGAAATCTTGTTATAATCTGAGAGTGATAATTGTTTGGCTAATAAATTGAGTTGTTCGGAATCTCCTGATCTTCCAAGCTTAATCATGTGATAAGAGAATTGCATCCAAAATCTGGAAATGAAATCATGGTTAAGAGTTTTAAATTAACTTCATTGGGCTCATCCAAAGGATTCAATTTCTAATTTCCTACTTTCAGATTTTTTAGAACAGATTTATAGCATCTTGAACAAGGATAAGTAAAGACATGTTTCCTTGATATTTTGCAGGCTAAGGGAGATGTTCCAAACTCCAAGTGGAGGCCCAAGACTTCAAGCTCAAGGACATCAAATACGAAATCATGGGAAGCTATTTTCCTTTGAGAGCAAATCTTGGAACTCTTGGCAGCGAAACCATGGAAAGCTATTTTCCTTGGAGAGCAAATCTTGGAACTCTTGGCAATGAAATCATGGGAAGCTACTTTCCTTCGAGAGCAAATCTTGGAACAACTTAGAAGGACCAAAGCAAGGATGGTATGCATATCCTCTATTATCACGCCAACAAGTGAAGACTTCAAGCTCATGCTCGAGGAATCAAAATGAGATTGATATTCAAGTCAAGAAATCAGAATTCAAGGATCAACGCAAGGAATGATGACGATCAAGGAAGTGAACAAAGGAATGATCCAAGCTCAAGTTCAAAGATCTCAAGTGGGAAGGAAGTTCACACCAAGTTATTGAAGGACAAGGTCAAGGCATCGAAAGGAACATCAAGATACAGGTTCAATCAAGTTCGAATCATGGCAAAAAGAAAATTTCCAAGAACAAAGATGGAGAGGAGTTGAGAAGATGAAGCAATTTGGGAATATGAGCTATCCCATTCATTCAAAAGAATTTGATAGTTTCGGAAGAGTTAATCAAAGTTACAAATGTTGAGTATCAAGAGATATTTTCTCTTCACAATCAGAGCTACATGATAAGGATGATGAGGTGGCAATTGGGTGTCTTCTCCTATCAGAAAATTCCAATTTCAAGCACAAGCAATCACAGCGTGCCAAGTGTCATATTTTCTCATTGGTCGAAAAATCATTGTAATTTTCTTATTGGCCCATGATTTGGTGTCCTCATGTAATTGGTTGAAATTTGGCAACCCTAATTAAGGTTTATAGGATTGAACCTTGGCCCTTGATTTCAAATGAATCTCGGCCCTTCGTTGTAATTGGACATCTATAAAAAGCCAAGGCCTTCTCATTTGTAAGGGGTTGGTTGGTTAGCTAGTTAGAGAGAGAGAAAGTTTGTAGAAGCTAGAAATAGTGGGATGGATTAGAGTAGGTTAGCCAAGGGAGAGACTTGATCAAATTGTTGTTATGATGCTATTGAAGTAATGGATAATTCATTGTTGGTTCACCATGATGAATTACTTAATATTGCTTTGAAGTGCTGCATGGTTTCTTTAATCTTTCACTTGGAGTAGATTTCTTTTCATGTTGTTAGAAGTAGCTTAGTTGGATGAAAGCAATTGCGGATGTTTGCTTGTTTGACTCAAGTACACTAGGCCACTAGCCTTCTTGTTGATTGTAAGGGTGCCTTATGTGGTAAGCTAGTCATTGCACTTAAGTTCAATTGTCATTGGATCCTTAGTTTGTACTTCCAAGTTGGATTAAGGAGGTGTTGATATGAAAACCATTTGAGATCCTTAGAAGCTTGCACTAGGTGGAGTTGAGGTCGCTGATAAGATTTCACTTGGTAGAGTCCAAGTTATCCATGATTCCTTGCATTCCTAGCTAGAAGAAGTAGAAGTTAAGTTTAAGTTTAAGTTGAAGTTGAAGAGTTGAAAGAGAAACACTATATTTTCATTGCACATTGTGTAGCCAGATCTTTAGAAGTGCAAGTAAGTTGATATCCATTGAATGAATAGCGTAGGTCCCCTAAGTGATTACCAGCAAATCACATTATTTCACTAAGCAAGTGTCCACAATAGAAGGAAACTTGAAGTCGTTTCATGATCTTACTTTGCAAGTTTAGCATGAGAGATGACCTTATATCAAGAGAGGATTAAGTATCTAAGTATTTCAGCTTGAAACATTGGGGTATTTGATTTTGCATGTTGTAGTGGACCAAAACTCACATCAACAGGTCACTTCATTCCACGCAAAGGCCCACTTTTTGGTTAAGTCTGTGAGTGGGACAGCTAGCTTAGAAAATCCTTTGCCAAATCGTCGATAGTAACTGCATAAACCCACAAAGCCCCTCAACCGTGTTAGAGTTCTTGGTTGCAGCCATTCCTTAATGACTTAAATTTTTTCTTATCCACACTCACCCATTGTGTATTGATTTTATGGCCAAGTTATAGGACCTCTTCTAGCCCAAATTCACATTTGGAGCCCTTGGCATACACTGATTCTTAGTCCGAAATGTTTAGGACTTCTTCAATATGTCTAAGATGCTCTTTCCATGTCTTGTTGTAGATAAGGATGTCATCGAAAAATGAGTAGGATCCTCCATTGTTATTTTCTCAATATATAATTCATACAAGATTGAAATGTTGCGGGTGCATTTGTCGAGCCAAAAGATAGGACCGAAAATTCAAAGTGTCCATAGTCACACCTACAAGTTGTCTTGGGAATATCTTCTTTCCTCATTCTTATTTTATGATACGTAGACCGTAGATCAATATTAAAGAAGTATCTTGCTCCATGGAGTTCATCGATTCTTTGGATAGGGTAACAATCTTTTATGGTCCTTTTGTTTAGCACCCTATAATCTATACACATTCTCATGGTACCATTGTTTTCTTGACTAGTACTACAGAGGATGTGAAGGAACTAGAACTAGGTTGGATATGGCCCATCTCAAGTGGTTCCTTGATGATCTTCTCAATTTCCTCCTTGAACTTCCAGGGGTGCATGTAGGGGGCAGAGATCACCAGTTTAGCCCCTTCTAATTCTATTGAATGGTCAAATCCTCTTTTTGTGGGTAGTCCTAGGGGAATATCACCAAATACCTTCTTATGTTTATTCAAAATGGGTTGGATATCAATGTGAAGTGTTTTGCGTTGGGCGGAAGTCTAGTCGAGAATCATACATTGTGCAACCCACTCTCCTTGCCCATGTCTACAGATGCTCTCCATCCTTCTGGATGAGACTACTTTTGGGGATCCATCAAGTAACCCTCTCAAAGTGACTTCTTGTCCATTATGTTGGAAACAAATTGGGAGGTAAAAAATGAAGTGTCCCAAGGAGTACCCAAAATCACAACGGCATCTAATGTTACCCAACATAATTCCTCTTCGATGGGGTGTTTCCCTAAGGTGATTTCTAGTTGGAGAATCATCTTGGTACATTGAGCCATAGCTCCTGTAGATAGGGCTATTGTAAACCCCTTAAAGTCCTTAGTTTCCAACTTCAATTTTGTAGCTAGATTTTTATCGATAAAGTTGTGTGATGCCCCACTATCCACAAGGGTGATTGCGTTTTTCCCCTTGAGAGTACTTTTCATTCGGAATGGACAGTGTTTGGAGGCTTGTGAGATGGTAGCTAAAGTTCCATGCTTTTCATTTTCGTACTTTGGCTTCTTGCTAGGGTTTTCTTTTGTTTCTTCATCAGACGATGCTTCTATATTATTCACTCGGCTTCCTTTTCTACATATGTGTTTGTGTTCCTATGGCTCTTTACACTTGAAGCACAAATTCCTCCTTTTTAGGTTATCTTGCCGCTTTTTAAGGTTATCATCTTGGCATACATGTTCACGCTCCCGTTTCTCATTTCAATGAAAATGTGTTCTTCCTTTATTGAGTTCCTTCTTATACCTATCTTCTTTATAGGGATACTTAAAGTGTCTATTTGATGTAAAGCTTTTTGGGTTGGGCTTATCTTTCGATGGGGGAATTTCCAACATCATGGCCTTTTGGATTGCCTCTTCAAGGTTTATTTGATCGAGGGCACATACCATGCCCTTGATTGATTCTTTTAATCCTTCCATGAATGTCTTCTTTGAGAAATTTCTAGTAGCATGACAAATAGCTCTTGGAATTTGACAACAAAATCTTCTATCATTCCCTGTTGTTTTAGTTAAGTTAGTTCTTTAAAATACCACTCTAGATGCATTTGACCAAATCTTGTGATGAGTTTTTGTGTAAACTCGTCATAAGTGGTTATATGTTGGTGGCCATGGGTAATAAGGTCATTATGGGCCACCAATCATGGGTTGTTCCCATTAAGTGGAGTATGGTGAGTTTTATGGCATTTTCTTCCGTCGAGGGGCTGAGAGAAAGATAAGTGTCTAATTTTTGGACCCATGAATGCACCATGAATTTCCTAAAACCAAAGTTAGGGAGGATCATCTTATACATCCTTTCCTTTAAGTGTATCAAGTTGCCATGTTCTCCTTTTTGGTGCAACTCGTTTTTTGACATCACAATAATCCCTGAGACCTAACATCAGAGTCTAAACTTCAGGATATTTTTGCAAGTTCTTCCACATTATCAAAGGTTGAATTATTGATTTCCTCCTCTACCATGGGTTCTTCCCTAGGTAGGAAGAAAGGTCTTGTTGGTCTAGGTGTTGATACCCTTGTTGGGTTCTCATTTTCAAAGTGGTTGGAATGGATATCCCTCCCATTGTTCTGGTTGGATCTAGAGTTACTGTTACTCATGTTTTAAATGGCTTGGAAGAGAAGTTGGGTTGTTCTTTCAATCTTTTCATTTTGCTCCATGAGAGTTTAGTTTGTTTGCTCCATGAAGGCCTCATTTCGTTACTCATTTGTTCACTCATGGTGGATGTCATCTTTTTTCTTTATCTTTCCAAAGCCCTTTGAGCCCTTTGGCTAGTTTGCATTAACTATTCTATGTCCCTTAGACTGGCAAGAATGGTGCTATGATACCAATTGTTATGTCCCCCTCCAAACTTGCCCAAGAATTTGCCCTAGAATTACAACAGCAACAAGTTAGGGTTAGGCTGATATCTTTACCAAGTAAAATATCTCCTTAAAACAATGTGGTCTTGGATTTAAATCTTGCAACCATAACCAAGGGAACCTATACGCACACATATATGTTTATCCAATATTAGGGTTAGATAATAACACATAATATTGATACAATACTTATAATACCATTCAAACACATTGGGGTTTGGGGGAAGAAGCGTGATAGGTCCGCTTGAAGTCACCCTCCCCTAAGCCCAAGAGTGGACACTCGCCCTCTTGGCCCTGGTGGGTGGGCAACATGGACATCCACTTGGGCTGGCCTACTTAGTGGGGTGCTTGTATCTGCTTTCCCTCTCTATGCCTCATTCCCTTAAGGTCAATAGCCATCATGGTAGAATAAGAGGGGAGATCGTAATGGGGATTCTTGATTGTCTTTTCTAAGCCCAAGCACAGATCTTTACCCTCTTGGCCCCATGGGCAGGCAACATGGACATTCCCTCAAGGTGGCCTACTTAGATGGCAATCTCATAAGTTCCCACTTCTTTACATCTCCTTCCTTCCCTCCATGATTGGGTTTACAAACAAATTCATTAACAAGTATATGCATTTCATACCCAGCTATATATATATATATATAACACATAGGCAATATGTATTCCATAAGAGCAATTATTAGGATGGTTAGATGCTGTTATAATAGTTCTGAAATGAACAGAAGTCTGCTGCTATATTATGCCTAATCAAAAATCTGTTGTTTCCTTAAGTCCGATTGCTTTGTTTGCTTGATGTGTCTTGAGAACGCCTGCTTGTTATCCGATCCTTTCCTGTCTCAATGATTTGAGGTCTAAATGCTTCGATGGTGTCCTTGGAATGATTATTTCTCCAACTTAAATACCTTCTTAACCCACTGAAAAGCTGTGTCCCTTAGGTGGTTCCTCAAGAGCAGTGTCTCTTCCATGCACCTTATATTTATTTTAATTGTTGTTTTAATTATAGCAGATCGCTGCCTTGAATCATATTATTTTTACTCTTTATAATTGCAGTCTAATTATTCCTTTATGATCGCTGCTTTTGTCTTTATAGCTGCATAGATAATGATCCCTGTCTTTATATGCATAGCTGTTCAGTCCATCTGCCATTAGTAATGATTTCATCTCTGATAGATCTCAGGGGCATGACAATATATGGTGAATCATGTGCCCAAAAGGAAAAGGGCACTCCACTTGGATGGAGTCTTACGATTCCATAGTTCGCATTTTCACCATGTGCGATCAGTAAGTTGGTCTTATAACAGTTGCAAAAAGTCATTCAATATGAGTTATTAGGTGGACTATATCAATCATCTTGGCACAGTAATTTATAATCATCTATAAGAGGTGTGTAAGAAATATTATTGCACCCACATTTAGCACTTGGGACTTACATTGCACCTCGTTGATCATCTGGGTCAACCAAGGAGTTGCTTTCTAGGTTGGATGAGCTACTATTGGAGAAGGGCACATGGATCGGACTTGGAAGATTTGGTCCAGGTATTGGATCATGGTTTTGAGCCCACCGTTTTGAAAAACTATTCATTGTTTCCTAGGTCTCCTTGGCCCATATATTGAGGGCTTGGGATGGACATTGTATGTTTAGTCTTATGTAGGATTATGTTGTTGCAATTCCTCAGAATTCAGTGCGTAGATCTCCTACGAAGCACAAAGACTCTGCTGTTGTATTGTAACACTCGTTGCTGAAAAAATTAATTCAGTGTGTGCTTTGGAGGTTTGGGTTTTTTCCTTTGCAAGGTTTTCTGATTTCTCATAGCATATTATGTGTTGTGGTTTTTCTATTCCTTTTCTTCTTCTCTTCTTCCTTTCCTGTTCTTTATCAAGTGCTGCTACTCTACTGAAATCTTTATCAGATCGCATATACTTGCATTGCTCTCCTGATTGGATTAGCTAGCAATTGTCATACTTTTCCTTTTGAGTTGTCGGTGGGAGATTATTGGGAATGATTGCCAAGTTTTGAAGGCTAATACATTGTCACATGTAAGGCCCAGCCTTCTTAATAAACAAGAACCTGATGGATATTAACAAGGTTCAAATCTTGATGATGCACTCTCCACCCATTAAATAACAACTGCGGAGAAAGCATTAAAATTCACTAAGCAAAAAACAAAATAGTGAACTTTAATAGTTTAAAAAAGAAAAAGAAACAGGTTGGAATTCAAATAGAATTTAAGGATTTCAGTGGATCAGAAAACGACTATGAGTTTTGAGCATTTTGACATTAGACAAAATCAGTTTTCCATCTCTACCAGAAGCAATAAAGAAAAAAAGTGCATTAATATCTGCGAGTGACCCAAGAAGGTCAATGTCATTTCAAAGAATATCCAGTAAAGAGGTTATTGGGAGAAAAATAATCCTAGAAGCTGAAAATTAAGAGTTCCTATTCCTTCTCTAAGTATCTTTTTGGTTTCTCCTAAAGCAGAGTAGAACAGAAAATTGACCTCGAAATTAAGGGTGATGGCTTTCCTGTAAGACTGCAGCTTATCAAATATGGAAGGAAGGTTGGAATCCGACTCCATCACCAGACGATGGCTCCTTATAACGAATAGGTGCTTGTCTGGTTGTTCCTCAAACGAAATCCCTAGGAATTCTCGCACAATATCCATCCTTTGATTTTCGTCTGCAGAAATCACATTATTTAATCTAAGACTGTCAATATGAAGGAAAACAAAGAAATGACAGTTTATCACGGAAAACTAGTACATTTGTGACCCATAATGAGGATGTGATTGGAAAATTTGAGATTGCGCGCCACACTTCATTACCCACCAACAGGATAATTCATTAAAAGGGAAAAAAGGACGTTTGGTGTCGCACTGGTATGCCTGAAACATGGATTTTTTAAAAATTTCAATGGATTATCCTGATAATGTATGATGAGAAGTGACAATCAATGTCTGTTTTTCCGATGAAGCTTTATCGTGACCTGTTATAAAATATGATCTGGAAAGTCAATTTTTTCAATAGCTTGCCCTGCTGATGGACCCAAAACAAATATTTTTTTTCAAAGAATTATCCTCGTGGTGGGTATCCAGTTGTGACCCAGAACGTATCCAATTGTGACCCAGAACTTCAAACATTTCACTGAATTATCCAGATGATAGATAACTGACCAGAAAGGTCAATATTTTCCATTAATTATCAGGACAGCGGATAACAAAGTGTGACCCAAATCATCAAATTTTTCCATCCTTTATGCTCAGTCTTTGCCCGGGAAAAAATAGGAAAAAATATGGATTGCAAAAGTTTAAAAGCTTTTCATGATACCTTTCAAAATGGGGCGATACTGAACAATATTGGCCTTGAGACGGCATTCTTTGATGCCGTTGGCGTCCTCTATGCATTTGCACAGTAAGTTGAATATTTGAGTAGTAAGGGTAACACCCAAATTGGGTTGCCAGAAATAAAGTCTGTAGTGCAATTCAAAATGCCATAAACAATCCGGTATCACACTTTTAAACGCTCACAGAGGGGAGGAAGACACTTACCGTTTCACAGGCATTTTAAACTCTGAAGTTGAAATCTATGAGTAGACATAGACAGAGTAAGATGCCCTAACATGTCGCTCTGCACATATTACAGTGGAGGATAGCTCTTGGAGTTTTCAACTGAACGGATCCTGTTTGAAATGTTTCGTTTTCTATTTTCCTGTTTTGAAAATGCTAGCGGAAGCTCCGTATGCGAAGGATTTTAGGCTGAAAAACATAATAAACAGGAAAATGCTAGCGGAAGCTCCGTATGCGAAGGATTTTAGGCTGAAAAACATAATAATACGAGGAAATAATATATGGATGCAAAGATGTTGTCAAGTTATTAAATTTGATGTGTTTTATTAAATTTTTATATGAATTTTGACAATAGTTTATATTTTCTTATATGAATTTAAAAATTTAATGAGTTTAATTTTTTTAATATTTTAAAAATTATTGTCTTTATATTAGATAAAATCTGATATTTATTTTAATAATTATTTTTTATTATTAATAATTATTATTTTTTTATCTTTTTAATTTTGGGATCACCAATCTAATGCACTATTTTTTAATCTTATTAACTATACTTAGGGAAACTTTTTATACATACATCTTCAATTTTTTGTAACATACAAAATGCTATTTAAATTCAATGAGATGAACAATTAATGGTCTTTCAATAACAATATTGTGCTTGGAGGTCTTTGAGAGTTGACAATCTTTGCTTTTGTGCTTCATAAGAACTGGGATCTTTGCCATTGCTAGGTCAACAAGATATAAATAAATTTATTATTTTATTTATGAAGAGTTTTTCTTTGATGATAATGAATAATAAATATTTTCTTTAAGCAGTGTATTTATATATTTTTATATTATTTGTTAGTATTTATAATTGTAATTGGTATGTTTCAAATTGTATATTGAATTTTTTTATTGTGAAAATTGTACATTTTGTTGCTACATATAGAACAAATCCTAAACGTGAATGTTTTTTTATGGATGAGAATTCAAGGCATACAATACAAACAAAGAAACATTTAGAAGAAGCATCTTGCAAACTTTAGAAGGATGAATTTGTTAGAATCAAGAATCTCAAAACGCATGGATGGTTCGGGAGATGCTCTTGTTATGAGTAAAAAATTACATAATATATCTTATAAACTCAAAAGGGAGTATTCAATCATGTTTTAACTTTTTGACTCTTTTAGTAGAGGGGTCAAAGTTTGAAAAAGTTTAGATTTAAGTTTACTTTACAGTTTTTTAATTTTTTTCACTATTAAAAAGATCAAATGCCTTAATTTTATTAGTACAATATGATATATTTTGTAGTGATTGCATGTTTATAAAATTCTTTATTTCTATTAAGCATCATTCAAAAAAACTTAACATGAGAGTTTGCACAGTTTTACCATATTACCGAGTACAAAACCCCATGTCATAAGACATTTACCAACTGGGGTATCCATAGCAAAAGATTATAAAGAATGTATATGAACAATCAAAACAACATTATATCATTAATTCTTTCTGATCCATGTCAGCCAAGGTAGGGGGTCACCAGGATTAGGTGCAGCATTACGCCCTATCTCATGTGGAGTATGTACCCTGCTAGATGAAGCTTCCAAAATGACCTTGTTGGTATGTCTTGCTTGTTCAAAGTTGGATACAGTTGGAATCCCCATACTACTATGCCCTTTGTTGGAAGTATGGTTGTATAAGTGCCATGAATATGCAGTTGTGATCTTTCCAGACCCAGTGCTCTTGTTTTTGCCTTTGGATTTACTGATGATCTCCTCCTTGATTTGCCTAAGCATTTCAGCCAAAGTGATGTCAAAGCCACCAGGGTCTTTATACCTTGTGAACTCATACGCAACTCTCATAGTTAAGCTGAAAGAAAGTAAGTTTTGCAAGCTACTGGACAATGTTTATAAAATTCTTTATTATATTTAGGAACTATTATAAGTAGGAATGAACTTAAATATTTTGAATTAATTCTCAAATTCTTACATAAGATTTCTAGATTTTGAATCTTCTTATTATAAAGAATTTTAGTATTTTTTATTAATCTAAGAATGTATAAGGCATAAGTTTCTATATTAAGCTCCTTGTGCTCCTCCATAAGCTCATCTCTCCTCAGCAAAATGGCTTTGTCCCTAGCAGACAGATTCTGGACTCAATTATCACTGTGCATGAGAACATTCACTTGTTGGAAGTGTCTAAAAATAAGGTTTTCCTGATGAAATTGGACCTTTCTAAGGCTTATGATAGGGTTGACTCGAAGCTCTTGAAAAGAATTTTGTGGCCTTTTGGATTTAGTAACAGGGTGTTGTGGCTTATTGACCAACTAGTCATTGTACCATCTCTCTCGATGATTATTAATGGCTCCCCTACTCCTTTCTTTGGACCGTCAAGAGGGATCAAACAAAGGGATCCAATCTCCCCTATCCTCTTTATCATTATGGCCGAGTGCATTGGGAGATTTATCAATAAGTTGGTTTGTGACAGACAGATTAAAGGAGTTAATTCATCCTCTTCAAATCTTGTGTGCTCTCACCAACAATTGGTTGATGACACTATCTTTATGGGATCCTCTTCCATCAAAGAAGCCAAATTTCTTAAGCATACTTTGAGAAGTTATAGTCAAGCATATGGTCAGTTGATTAACTGGTCAAAAAGCTCCCTTTTCTTCTTCAATACCTCGGAAGAGAGACAACGCTCGCATTACAAATATTTTGGGTTGTTAGATAAGTCAGCTTCCTTCCACCTATCTTGGTCTCCCATTATGTTTGAAACTACCTGACTCTTTTTGGAGCTCTTTGGTGGATAGACTTAATAAGAAGCTGAGAGGCTGGAAAGGCACCTTGTTAAGTCAAGCGGGTAAAGTTCAGTTGTTGAAGGCCTCTCTTTAGAGCCTCCTTGTGTATGTTTTGAGTCTCTTTTGAATCCCTGCTAAGTATGCATAGGCTATTGAAAGGATTCAGAAAATATTTTTATGGTGAGGGGTGGAGGATAAGAAAAGGATGTCACTTATTGCTTAGGATAGTGTTTTCAAGCCTAAATGCTTGGGTGGCCTAGGATTAATAAGTATAAAACTCTTAATAAAGCCCTTATTTCCAAACAAATCTGGAGAATTTATGATCAAAGAGGGGAATGGAGTTCAATATGGAAAAGAAAATATCTTCATCTTCATCCTTCTGTGTGATGACATGTAACTGATTGAATGTTTGATAATGTTAAGTTGAAGATGATACAAGACATTAAATCAGTTAATGGTTTGTACTGTCATTGATGTCAACTTGATATCATCTGTACGGTCATGTACATAAAGCTAAAGACTTCAGAGAATCAATGGAACATAGATTATGCTTTCAGAAATGCATAAAAGTCAAGTATTCACTAAGTGATAGACAACACTGACGAAGTGCACACCATCGGTAAAGGCAAAGAAAAAGTCACAGTGATACCCGACGAGCAGAAGCCAGTGTTGCCTGATGAAGCAAAATCACAGGATGCCCGACGAGTTGAAAATAGAGTTGCCCGACGAGCAAAATCCAATGATACCCGACGGACAGAGATCCCGAAGCTGACTGGAGTCACACTGACGGAACTGGCAGTTATCACTGATGACTAACTGTAGAGTTGACCAACAGAACAGAGACTTTAGAAAATGACAAAATATCTAGCTGGCAGAGCTTAAGGATAGACTTAACTAGTTGTTTTATTTGTTTTATTCGACCATAGTTAAGTAATTAATTTAAAGAAGACTTGTATAGTTGGCAAGAAGACAACTACGAGATAAATCAGGAGTTAAAGCTGTAAATCAAATTGGCTGGATTGTTTTTCACGCCAAGAATCAAGAATCAAGAATCAAGAATCAAGGAATATCATGTCTATATAAGAGACAAGAGTAATTAATTTCCACAATCACATACACGGGAAGGGGAGTGAATAGAAAGAGGATGTTGAAGAGAAACTGATGAAGAAAAACTTCATACAGTCCTGATCAATCAAGCTTAAGGAGAGCTAAATAATTCTGCAGACACCGACAAACAGTGAAGCACAGCATCACAGAGCAGAAAGTGTGGAGCATAAAGAATTGAATTGATACATTGATCAGAGAGGTAATGTACTTAAATAGATCCAAAAATCTATAATTCAAGTTGCATTAGAAATAGGTCATAGTGTTTCAGTTTAACCATTGAAGCATCAAGTCTCTTAACAGAGCAGGACTTAACAGTCTTCTATATATTGAGGTACATCCCAAGGAGTGCCAAAAAG
>MU226926.1:186246-210776 GCA_018584345.1 Thuja plicata | reverse complement strand
GGTTAGTGATTAAAGGATAAATTTTTGAGGCCACTGATTCCCCCCCCCCCCCCTCTCAGTTATTACTAACACTATGTGTGGTATCTTCCATTCTCCTGATATTCCTATGAGGTCTCTAATTTGGAACCATGTTCTGAAAACTAAGCATAATGTTTCCTTTGGGCTGGCCTATAGAGTTGAAAATGGAAGAAAAGTTAGATTTTGGGAAGACAAGTGGTTTTTGGAGGCCCCTCTCAGTGAACTAGACTCTTTCACCCCCTTTATGCAGGAGTGCAAAGATAGATTTGGTGAGCAGGTTGTTGCTTATTGGCAGAATGATTAGTAGGTTGACTTGAAGAGTGTTAGTTTCATCCTTCACCTCCTTCATATGGCCCTCTACTCCACAATGCTTTTTCCTGAAGCTGATGACAAGTTGATTTGCAAGGGTACCTCCTCTGTATACTTCTCTATTGCATCGATTGTCCTTATGATTTTCAATTCCCAAGAGCCTCCTCCTTGTTGGTCCCAAGCTTGGTTTCATGGTCTCATCTCCAAGATGAATATGTTATTCTGGATTCTCCTTCAAAATAAAATTTTAACTACTGACAATTTGTGTTGCAAAGGCTTTCAAATCCCTAATAGGTGTTATCTTTGCATGGAGGATAAGGAATATATCAATCACATTTCTCTTCATTATCCCTTCTCTTATCATATTTGGATTGAGATTCCTACAGAATCTCAATGTTTGTTGGGTCTTTCCTCAGTCTATTCAAGACCTTTTTCAGGGAATGGCATTGCCCCTCCTCTAAAAAAACCATCAGATGTCTATGGTCTTTTATTTTGCCCCACATTCTATGGGGAATTCAGAAGGAGAGGAACAATCGCATCTTCAGAGATGTGGCCATCCCTCCTGACATTGTGTATGAGAATATTTTTAGTGTTGTCGGGGAGAATATTCATGTTTTGGGTGCTTCTTCTCCTCCTAATTGTCAGTATTACCAAAGCATTATGGAGTAATGGAAGCTACATTTTCCACCCTCAAATGACAAGACCATAAATGTTAGAGATGGATGCACATGGAACTACCCTCCTGGTGGATGGGTTAAAATCAACTTTTATGGGGCGGTTAAGGGTAACCCTAGGCCGGTTGGGTGTGGGGGAGTGATTAGAGACAAATAATGGCTTGTGTTTGATTGTGGTGGAACTCCCCTTGGGAATCCAGACCAACCACCTAGTCAAGGTGATGACAGCTTATCAGACATTGTTCCTTGCTAAAAGACTCAATTACCGCAAGGTATGGATTAAGGGGGACTCAAATAACATAATTGTGTATCTAAAGGGCCTAAGAAATCCCTCATGGACCATTAATAACATTATTTCTTTATCTAAAGATATAATAAAAACCTTTGAGAAGTGTCATATATCCCATGGTTTTCAGGAAATCAATGCTATGGCAGACTGGATTGCCAACGTGGGGGTGAAAGTTGGGGTACCTATTACATGGCAGGATGAGGTTGCTTTAAGCCACAATACCAAAGACATATTAAGCCATGATCATACCCATGGGAGAGTGGGAGTTATTTTTACTAATTCTAATGCACTCACGAATGGATAGTTCAATTATGGTATTTTGTGGAAGTTGTTTGATTGATAGTTTGGAGTGAAAACTTGATAAGATCTCGCACATTTTCTGGTTTCTTGAGGCCTTCATTTGGCTTTGGTTTTCCATTTTATGGAATGAAAAGATCTCTCTTTCTCTGCAAAAAATATATTATTGGGTGAATTCAAATCATGGTGAGAAGGGCAAGATGGGAGGAAATAGGAAACACATGGATCCCCTTGCATGTGATGATTGGAAAAGAAAGCCTCGGGTCTGGGGCTTGTAGAAGAAGAGGATAATGACAGACTTCATGGAGAGGGTCCAGGGTCGTAACACTTCTATCACTAATATTTTCAAGGAGTGGCGTGATGGGAAAATTATTATCTATGACAAAACCGTTGAGGTTGATGAGGGTGTTATTACCAAAATCACTGGCCTCCCTCTTGAGGGAAAGAAATTTTATAGAGACAAAAAAATCACTAATTTGGTGGTTAAAAATTTTCTAAAAGAGGAGGATGAGAAGCAGAAGTGGGTGAAAATTAATAAGACCTACTATTCACCTAAGGACATCAAGAAGGTCTGGAGGCAGGTTTTGTTTGTTGTCATGCAGTACATCACGCTTGATGGAAGGTTTACGAGGGTCTATGGCTACCACTTCATACTTCTAAAATACTTCCACCATGAAGATAAGGTATCTTTCCCATTCTACCTTCTCTATTCTATGAATGACAGTATTAAGGAAGCTAGGACCAACCCTTAGGGCAACCCTGCACTTCATTAAGGCCTTATGGTTTTAATTTATGAAAATTTAAACTCTCTACTATCGAGCACCACATTCATGTTTACTTTGATTCGGAGGATGCCCCTGATAAGGAGGAAGTTGATTAGGAAGGTTCGAACATTGAAGTGGAGGAGGAACCTGAACTTTCCACCCCTGTTAAGAAACCTAAGAGCTCAGGTAAGGGCAAAGGGAAAGCCTCTAGCTCTTCTTCTACTACCAAAAAGGGTGGAAAACCCCTCACTTGTGGAGTCACAAAACAGAATTATATTGAGGAAGAAGAGTGGTCATATGATGAGGAAGATGATGAGGTGGGTTGGTAAACTGAGGTGGAGGAAGATCGTGAATCCTCTTTGTTGTGGTTCCACAACACATGCCCCATGTTGGCCACTTGCCCTAATGGGGACCCCTTTTTGGGGTCTTTCAGCCTTTTGTTCAATTTGATTAGGCATCTGGTGAGTTAGATTATGGGCCCATGTGTTCCCGATAGTTGGATGTCGGTTGAGTCAACTTTTGGTGTTTTTTCCCCTTTTTGGCTTCTTTTATGTTTGTGTGTTTTTTAGAGTTAGTTTTAATTTCCTTGTGTATAGACTTAGTTGTTCTTTTTAATTTCTTGTTTTCAATAAATATTGTTGTTGAGGTGTCCTTTGTGATTGTAGAACTGAGAATCTCAATGTGTCATGTTATGAACCAATGAGTTAGAGAAATTCTTTGATGGGATGCACTTGCAACTGTATGAAGATGAGAACAAAGAGAATTTATATTCTACCAAGAATATTGTTCAACAATTCACGGGAACAGTGACCACGGTGAAAAAAAAAAAGATGATTTGCAATAGATGTTTCAATTCAAGGAAAATATGAAGAGAATCATGAATGTGATTGGAGAAGTTCAGAAGTTTGAAGCACGCCTTACCAGGTTTAGTGAGAGGCAACATAGGAAGCTGAATTTGTGGAGTTACTCAATTTTGATGAAGTCCAAGAAGTTTCAAAGAGATTCTGCAAAGCTCACCCCAGGATCCATCCAGAAGACTTAGCCATTTTTCAGTCATCAAAGGTTGAGGGTTTGGAGTTTGGAGTTTGGAAGTTTGAAGGTTCAAAGCTTCGGAGTTTGGAGTTCGAAGAGTCAATTTTTAGACTTTTAGAGGTACCAATATCCCTGAAACTCTGAAAAAATAAAATGTTTTCAGGGTGAGAAAACATGAAATGTTTTTGGGGTGCGAAAAAAATGAAATGTTTTCAAACTTTCAGGGTCATGAGATTTTTGGAGTTTTGGATTTCAGAGCTGTGTGAAAACCCGAAACCCTGAAACTCCAAAAAAGTTCATTTTTGCACTTAGCCTTTTTCAAGTTCAATTTTTTGGCCTTTCAGACTTTGAAAGTCCAAAACTTCAGGGGTCCTAAGATTCGCGACTTAGCCAATTTTCAGATCTCCATTTTTCGAAGCAAAGGTCGGGGTCCAAATTTTTGGGCCATTCTAGCGTGAAGAAGGTTTTTTGCATGAAGACGGAGTCTCAGATTCAGTTTTCCTATGAACTTGGGTTCATTTTGGCTTGACTAGAAGTTTTCCATCAATTTCCCCACGCAAAGAGAAGCCTAGATGAAAACTCCAAGGAAGGACTCAAAGATTAAAGAAAGACTGTAGTTAGAGATGGTGGAGCTCCACTCTCTCTCTCTCTCTCTCTCTCTCTCTCTCTCTCTCTCTCTCTCTCTCTCTCTCTCCTTTCTANGCCCCTCTCTCTCTCTCTCTCTCTCTCTCTCTCTCTCTCTCTCTCTCTCTCTCTCTCTCTCTCCTTTCTAAGTGAGCTTGACCCTGAATTCATGGGAAAACTAATTGTAAAGGGATCAAGGATCCATGCAAACTATCTAGCATCAGTATACTAGTAATTTTCTTTAGCAAGCTTTAGTTTTAGTTTGTTTTCATTGTTTTAAGAGTTGTTGATGCCCTAGTTTTGGGATTCAAAGTTTGTAGATCAAAGCACTATATATTGTAATAAAAATAATGTAATACAGTTGGATCTTTTATGCAATAAAGATATACAATTGGTGCTTCATTCGTGGTGTGATATTTTCTGTTGTCTATGGGAAATTTATGAATTCATGTTTGCTTGTTCATTTCTTTTAAAGAGCCAATTGGGTTTATTGTTTTTGGATCTATAATTGATTAGATTGGAGTTTGTTGTTGTTCATCGATCTTGCTGTGATGAATGATTGGGAAAGATAATTATGTTGGTTCAATGATAAATCTGTCTCATGTGTGTGCACATACTTGTGGCTTCACGATTTGATAGATTTTGAAAATCTTGCATCGTGATACATTTCTCTCCAAACGATATTGGGTATAGAATCGTGACATGATTTGATTCATATTCAGGGGGCTTCCATCTTTTTATCATTCAATTCGCAAGGAAGGTTCAACAATGATTTATGTTTGTTAGGATCCTATTTCATCAAATTTGCTTATAATTATTGTTTCCCAAATCTTTTGATCTTTTTAAAATTGGGTTAAAATAGACAATCATTATAGGTTTTAAATTAGATTTGCATTATTCATGAATTACATGCATTGATAAATCAAAAAATACAAAAGGAGTACTAAAGTTTGTTTTGTAGCTTGAAGTCTTGAAAGTACCAGCAAAGGCCTCCTCATGAACATTCACATTTATCTTCAACTAAGTTTACCAAGCAGGTTGTACCATGACCACGAAGAACCTTGGGAATAACTTCGTTATTCTTTCAAGAGAGGAAATCAAATCTCGAGATCCTAGCAATTGACTTGTGTAAAAACAACACTCAACAGAAGTGGCACTAGAAGGAGGGCAAAGACTGAAAAGCTGGATAACATTGGATCTTTCTCTCCATAATGGTTCAAGCGAGTGGTTAGATCATCTCTAAAAAGAGGCAAGTTCCTTGAACTTACTCATCACCGTAGAGCTCGCAGTGACAAAGGAAAGTCAAGAGAGAATCCCTCTCACCATCACGCTAAGCCATAGAATCTGCTTGGACAACAATCACACATCGTTGTCCTAATTGTCCTCATAGTCATAAACCAAAATCAAAACTTGCAAAATTAGATAATTGGTGGTATACAAACCTTCCATCATCACGCCAACAGAAGTGGCGCTAGAAAGAGGGCCAATTGAAATTAATTCTTGCAAAAATTTAGAAAATCATAAGTGTTGGTGGCATGCAAACCCTCCATCATCACGCCAACAGAAGTGGTGCTAAAAGGAGGGCAAATCAAAAGATTTCATGGTTACATGCACACTTGAATGGGTTGGATCTTGAGGATATCTAGCTTCATTGGGTAGTCCTTTGTATATACCAGGAGGTTTCCATGAGATTCCTTTACATGCACACAATAGGCTTCCCTTGTTCTTCCCCAATAATGGACAAAATGCTACAAACCATGTGAGGATTTGCAAGGATCTAATGCTTTTTCTTAAAATTAAACATGAAGATGTTGTTTGTAATCTATTTGTAAAGACATTTGAAGGTGTAGCATTTCAATGGTATGTGAGACTTTCATCCAATTCTATTTTCTCATGGGTTGAATTAAAGGATTTATTCTTAATTCAATTTGATCTCAATGTGAGTGCGCAAGACTCTTTATTCTACTTTGCTGGTGTGAGAAGGACACCTCAAGAGTCTATTGCCCAATTTAATCATCAATTCCTTCTCCTGTATCAAAGGGTCCAAGATTCAAAAATGATGGTGCATGGTTTGATGTTAAAAGAACATTATTTATGGTGTTTGGGTGTCTCATTTGAAAGCACAATTAGATCTTTTGGGTAGATTTCTACCTTGCATGATGCATTCAACAAGGCTCTATATCTGGCACAATGTGGATGTGATGTTACAAATGGTGTAAATGGTCTAGATGGAAGTTTCAATATGAAATTGATTGAATTTTGTTAATCATTGCAGCCCTATGTCAATCTAGTCAACACATCAAATTAGTTGCAGTCATCTTATTCGACAAATTACAACTTTTATGATATCCAAATGATGCAATCAACCAATAGCAAGAATTAGATCAATCATTTTCAAGATCAAAGTTGGATTCAAAATTCCCATGCTAAAACCTTGGATGCAAGTATTTCATCTCTCAATGATGCTCCTTTAACTATATTGTCATATTCTTTTCATACTTCAACACTTAATGCATCAAGTCATGATGATTCTTCAAATGGAGAGCTTGTTGGAAAATCATATGAGCATGATAAGTGGTGCAAAATGAAGATGAAATGGTTATAAAAGTTTACAACAATCAAGAACTCAAGTTACCCAATGATTTTTCCGCAAAAACCAATCATCAAGTATCAAGAAATGATGGAAAAATGCAAGAAGATGAGACATATTCAATGTTGCCCCAGAAATATTACCACAAAGGATCAACAAGCACAAAATCTTTGTCATATTTACAAAGTAATTCTGATGACTCTTTTGAGATTGATCAAGGTTCACAAGAGGAAGATGTGGATACTCATAATCTATGTTGGACAGATATTCCACTTGAATAAAGTAGACTAAATGAGAGGTTACAAGAATTGGGCATTCCTATGTCATTATCAGATTTTGCATGGATGGAAGGATGTAGGATAAACCTCACAAACTAACATTTTGAGGTGGATTGCCTTGTTTTCCTTGAAAATATGGACTTCTATTTGAAAGGAAAGATGACTATTGAAGTGTTGGATAATATCAGATTTGGGTACTACTGATGTTGTTGATATTCATGTTTTGTCACTAATGTCAACATATGTTTCTGTGGAGAGAATAGACTGGTCATTACTATTGTATGATGACTAACAAAAGTGTACGGACACTGTACGAATGATTCAAAATAATCAAAGATAAGGATATGGAGACAGATGTGTGATGACCTTATTCCTAAGGTTGCTTGGCTTAATACTACATATTAGTGATGTTACAGATGTTTTAGTGAAGATTGGTTTCTGGACCGTGGTAGTGATGCTTAACAGAGGAAGTCTCTATGTTTTGGGTATATCTTACAGGCGAAGATGTTTCAAGTGATGCACGCTTAAGGGATGATAGAAGATAGATTGATGAATGTTCGTTGTTGATTGATAGTTGTGAGATTGTTGGTGACATTAGTTGTGGCGTGTCTTCTGGAGGAGACCTATTTGGGGCCAACTTCAGAGATGTAGTGTGTATTATTAATTGTGTTAAATAATTATTTGTATATTGGGAAAGCTTAATTGGTCAAACTAATCAATTATTATAATAGGGTATATATGAAAGATCTTTTCTTTTGAAAAGATGGATGTATGATGAGAAGGTAATTGTGAAGACATAGAAGTGTGGGAGTTGTGAGGCTTGTTTGACTAGTGGATGTAGAGAAGAGTTGGTGATTATAATACTTCATTGGAATTGACCAAGCAAAGATAGTTGCTATCAGACAATTTACTGGATTGTATATTCTCTATATACACTTGTTCAGATTGTTAATCCTTGAGGGTGACTTTAACCTTCTTTGGGCAGTGTGCCTGGGTAGTGAGCCCACCGTTACTCTTGACTCCTAACAGGTTCTATCCTCTAACAGGGGATATGTACTACAATGTTGTAATAAGCTCCTAATAGGGATAATTCTTTTAACATTGATATTATACTCTCAATACATCATTTGTGGGTGCTCATCCCCACTGGGGTTTCACCTTTAACAGGGTTTCCTCGACAACAAGTATTGTGTTATTGTGTTGGCATTTACTGTGTTATCATTTGCATTGAAGTTTTGGTTTTTAAAGTTTAAATTTTAATATTCTATATCACAATTGATTCACCCCCCCCCTCTTAGTTGTGCTTATGGATTATTATTCCTAACAATTGGTATCAGAGCTATTGGTCCTTAGAGATAAATCTTAACGGCTTGAGGTGATCCTGAAGATGACTTACTACAGGATGGATAGTCCAAAATTTGATCCTGAAAACTTTGACAGTTGGAAGAACAAGATGAGAACACATTTGCTATGTTTGGGAATTGACTACTGGATGATCATGAAATAGAAGGAAAATATAGCGATTGACGATGAATTGGAGAAATATACTGAAGATGATAAGAAGCTATTTTCATGTAATATGGTCGCAAGGGAATCATTGATAAACACACTTTTTGAAGGTGAATTCATAGAAGTAAAAGACTTGGAGTCTGCACATGAGATTTGGACAAGATTGGAAGCACTGTATATAGGAGATAAGTTTACTAAACAAAAAAAGATACAAAATTGGAAGATAGAGATGGAATCAATGAAGATGAGAGACGATGAGAACAATAGGGCATATGCACAGAGAATTACTGAAGTGGTTACTGGCATCAGAAACTTTGGAGGCACTTACAGTGAGGAAGAAGTGATTGCGAAGATACTAAGATCTCTAACACCTATATACAAAACTAAAGTACAAGGTATAGAGGAGATTATACCTTTGACATCGAACTTCACTAGAGAGATGTTGATTGGAAAGCTAACTACTTTTGAGGTTGTAGAACTGGGATATTATTTACCTAAAGTAGAGTCAGCATTCAAGTCGACTGTCCATAGAAACAAAAAGACCTTATCTGGAATCGCGAGCACCAACAATAGTGACTTGAGAGAATAACTTGGAGACTATGTTGATGAATGGGAACCAATACAAGAGGAAGAAATAAAGCTAGATGAAGTGGTAGCCCTGATCGCTAGAAGAGAAAAGAGAGGTAAGGGTAAATTTGAAGGCAAGTTACCTTTGAAATATTTTTCATGTAACAAGATTGGTCATTTTGCATCTCGATGTGCTACAAGGGTTCCAAAGCATAAACCTAAGTTTTACAAATCAAAGTATTCAAAAGACAAGGAATGTTATTATGCTAGTGAAGGCGTATCTGATGATGATGTTGATTATGATGAAAATGGATTTATTGCTATTAAGGATGATGAACCTATACATGAAGAAAAAGCCTTAGAATCTCGTGTTGAAAATAAATATGAATGGGTTATAGATAGTAGTTGTTCACATCATATAACTGGAGATAAAAATAATTTTGTGAGTCTGAAAAGATATGATGGTGGTGTTGTTAGATTTGGTGACAATAGTCCTAAGCTTATCATTGGAGTTGGATCTATTTCTCTGGATGGAAAGACTAATACTGACAATGTATTGTTTGTTGATGGACTTAAGCATAATCTATTGAGTGTTGGGAAGCTAGTGGATAGAGGTTATCAATTAAAGTTCATTGATGGGAAATGTTCTATCAGAAGTAGATCATGAGACTTGATTGCATCTAGTACTAAATATAGAGGTAATGTATTTGAATTGAATACATTTGAAGCTTCTTGTTTTATTGTGAAGGTTGATGACAGTTGGTTATGGCATAGAAGATTTTGTCATATTAACTTTGATAACATTGTGAAGGCAAGTATGACAAATGTTGTAAGAGATCTACCTAAGATTGTGAAACCATCTAACACTATGTGTAGAGAGTGTGTTATGGGGAAGTAGACTATAAGTAGTTTTAAAAGAAAATCTTATTCAACAAAAGGGAAGTTGGATCTGGTACATACATATTTGTGTGGTCCTACAAGAACAAGATCTTATTATGGTGAAAGGTACTTTATAATTTTTGTTGATGATATCATTTTTGGAGGCAATGATAAGACAAGTAAGAAGTTCTCTAAAGAAATGGAAAATGAATTTAAAATGTAAATGATTGGAGAGATGAAATTTTTTCTTGGTTTGGAAATTAATTAGAGTAAGAATGGTATTTTTATATCTCAGACCAATTATCTTAAGGAAATATTGAAGAAGTTTGGAATGGAAGATTGTAAACCTGTTGGGACACCCATGGTGACTCGATACAAACTGACTATTAATGATGTGACTCAAAGTATTTTTTAGACAAAGTACAGATCAATGATTGGTGGTCTACAATATCTAACTCACACTAGACCATATATTTCCAATGCAGTTGGAATTGTGGCAAGATATCAAGCAGATCCTAAAGAGACACACCTTGCTATTGTGAAAAGAATTTTTAGATACTTGAAAGGAACAATAGAATATGGATTGTGGTATGAAAAATTAGATGACTTTATTTTATAGGCTTACACTAAAGCTAATTGGGCAGGTAATGTGGATGATAGAAAGAGTACAAGTGATGGAGAATTTTTCCTTGGGAAAAGGTTGGTTTCTTGGTTAAGTAAGAAGCAGGAATGTATTTCTCAGTCTACTGCTGAATTATAGTATGTTGTTGCTGCAATAAATTGTACACAAGTTGTTTGGATGAAACAAATGCTAAAGGACATTGGAATAATTTTTGAAGGGTCAGTGGTTATCCATTGTGATAACACTAGCACAGTGAATATGTTAAAGAATCCTGTAATGCATTCAAAGACTAAACATATTTCTATTAAGTATCATTTCTTGAGGGAGAAGGTAGCAAAGAAACAGATTAGACTGAAGTATATTAGCACAAAGGAATAGATAGTAGATATATTTACAAAACCTTTGTCAAAAGATGCTTTTGAATATCTCAGAAGCATGCTTGGGGTGAGAGCACATCCCAATGGTAGTTAATTGATGTTGGCATGCATTAATCAAGTGGCTTTCAGAGCCATATCATTTTCTAGACTTGATGTATGGATCTACTCCTTAGGGGGAGTGATTGCAAAAACACTATGGAGCACATTTGGGTGATTTTGCACCTGGATGTTAGACATGAAGATTTGAAAAAGCCACACCTTACATAAGATTACAGACGAGTTATGGCACCCTTTTCCATTGCTGCCAAAGGGAGAAAGATTTTATGTGAAAATCCCTACTATTTTGGGAAGATTTGTGTTGAGGATATTGAGAAGATTGTATTGAGAGAGAGCACTTTTGGGTTGATGGATTTTCCCATATGTTGTCATCAATGCCAAAGGGGGAGATTATTGGATGATATTAGATTTAGGTACTACTGATGCTATTTATATTCATGTTTTGTCACTGATGTCAACATATGTTTCTGTGGAGAGAACAAATTGGTTATTACTATTGTATGATGACTGACAAAATTGTACGAACATTGTACGGATGAATCAAAGATAAGGATATGGAGACAGATGTGTGATGAACTTATTACTAAGGTTGCTTGGCTTAATACTGCATATTGGTGATGTTATAGATGTTTTAGTGAAGACTAGTTTCTGGATTGTGACAGTGATGCTTGATAGAGAAGTCTGTGTTTTGGGTATATCTTACAGGCGAAGATGTTTCAGGTGATGCATGCTTAAGAGATAATAGAAGACAGAATGAGGAATGTTTTTTGTTGATCGATAGTCATGAGATTGTGGGTGACATCAGCTATGGCGTGTATTCTGGAGAAGACCTATTTGGGGCCGACTTCATAGATGTAGCGTGTATTATGAATTGTGAGCATGGATTGCAGACCTTGGAGTATATCTGATGTATTGTAATTAATGTTTACTTATTTTAGGTACCTTGTGTATCTTAGAAAGGGGTTAAATAATTATTTGTATATTGGAAAAGCTTAATTGGCTGACCTAATCAATTATTGTAATAGGGTATGTATGATATATCTTTTATTTTGAAAAGATGGATGTATGATGAGAAGGTAATTGTGATGATAGAGAAGTGTGGGAGCTGTGAGGCTTGTTTGACTGGTGGATGTAGAGCAGAGTTGGTGATTATAATACTTCATTGGAACTGACCAAGCAAAGACAGTTGCTATCAGACAATTCACTAGATTGTGTATTCTCTATATACACTTGTTTGGATTATTAATCCTTGAGGGTGGCTTTAACCTTCTTTGGGTAGTGTGCCTGGGTAGTGAGCCCACTGTTACTGTTGACTCCTAACAGGATCTATCCTCTAACAGGGACTATGTACTATAATGTTGTAATAAGCTCCTAAGAGGGCTAAATATTTTAACATGGATACTATACTATCAGTACATCATTTGTGGGTGCTAATTCCCACTGGGGTTTTACCTTTAATAGGGTTTCCTTGAAAACAAGTATTGTGTTATTGTGTTATCATTTGCATTGAAGTTCTGGTTTTAAAAGTTTAACATTCTATATCATAACTGATTCACCCCCCTCTCAGTTGTGCTTGTGGACTAGTATTCCTAACATGAAGATGTATTAATTCCTATAGTGGATCATTGCGATAATCAATCAAGGAAGGAAGAAGATGAGTGTGATCAAGCCCATGAGACTCTGGAAGATATTTGATTTCTTGATGAGGAAGTTAAAGTGGTCATCATACAAAAGAATGATGGTGAGACAATTCAAAATGATGCAAAGAATGAAATTATAGACACATTCATAGACATTTTCATGATTAGTGAAAAAGAAGTCTATTTTTATGAAATCATGAGTGGTGATTCCCTTTATTGTTTGAATGATAATCATGATGAAAATCAAATGAGGGAGATACAAGAGGTTCAAAAGGATGATCAAAGGGTTGTCCTAGGGTCTGCAACACTCACACATTGCCAACAATGTGGAATGAGGGACTGACCAATTGACAAACAAGATGACTCTCTATCTCTATCATCGATCAGATGAGGTAGATAAAGTGCTTGATTTGGTATCATGTTTGAGTAAAGAAATGTCTATTTATGTGTATTCCATGCATATATAAGACCTTGCAGTAGCTAGTTCATGTAGAGTTCATCCATTTGATCTACATCCAGAAGTAAGTTGTCTTGACGTCATGCTAGCTTGGGAGAATGCTTTAGAAGGTAAGGGCAATTTTGAGCATGTTTCTTTAAGGCTTGAGGGAGAAGCTGATTCGATTGATGATACTAATGATTCTTACAATTAAAAGAACATGTGTATGGTTGAATTTCTTAGTCCTAATGAGGTCAAATGTGATGATTTATTATTTAGGACTAATGATGATTATAGAAAGGACCACAATCTTGATGCTTTGCCTTTTGAATTTTGTTGTAATGATAGGTATCATACATCACCAATGCATATGTTTTCTTATGGTGTACATGCACTTAATGAGGATGGAGTGGTGTACCCTGAGTTAAGACCTCCAGAAGAAGAAAACAAGTTGTGTGAGTATATTCCCATGGTTGGGAACTCACTAAATCAGGTGGTATCTTCCCATTATCTCTTACAATTTGATAATTTCCAATTTGAATATGATGCTAAGGGTGAAAAAACTTATTTTTGGATTAACCATAATCATGGGGAGTTTCCACAAATTGTGACAATTTTGTACCCAAAATTTGAACAAAACTTGTCTAAATATTATTTTCCTGAGTACAAAGATGAGTTTTCATTCCTTAGAACTATACAAAGTGCGTTATTGCTACTACATGGAGAGGAAAATCAATTAACCAGTAACTCATTTGCTTTTTTTTCTAAGTATTTTGTACATAGTTTATCTGTAGTTTTGAGTAGGTAGGTGTTAGTTTTTTTTTCTCTGTGTTTTAGTAGTTAGTTTTGTTTCTTGTTTCTTTTTTATTAGTGTGTCTTTATTTATTCCTTTTTGCTTGGTTGTTTTTCTTCCTTTTGTTTGTCGGTCCTCAGGTAAGTGTGTTTTGTCGGGGTTGTTCCCGACAAGTGGTCCATCCCAACTAGTCCTCAATGAGAGGTAGAGGTATTTCTTAGTCAAAATTTCTAAAGAGATGTATCTTGCAAGAAGATGTACATGGGGATCAGAAATGGTGATACCTTTTTCTGGAAACCAAGGTGATGTTCAATTTTGATCATCCTAAATCATGAGATATATATTAAAATACAACATTGGAAACGTTGGTTTCTTGGGCGGTTGTTAGTTAGAGCCAGCACAAGCATGTTGACTCAGGTACCCACTAGTTCCATAACCCCTCTCCATCTGCGACCTGACTAAAAAAAAGAGTAAGGAAAGAGAGGACAAAAAGGAGAAGAATGTGAAAGAAAAATGAATCATTCAAAGCAATGATCACTACGATGATTAAAATATTATACCAAGGTAGAACAGTCTAAGCACTACCTGGGTTTATCAAAAGTAATAAAATGAAGGAATTTAAGAAGTAGCATACTCAAAGAACAAGTGGCCTGAACTGGTCACCAATTAAGAAATAAGAAATAATTCCAAAGAGAGAATCCTCCAAATACCTCTGCTTAAAATATTGTCAGAAGACAAAGAAGGGTGACTCTAGAAATCTCTATCAGGGCTATGGATGCCTGACTGGCAGTAGAGAAAGGTTAGATTGGGACTCGGGGGAAACTTTTTCAGGGCTATGGACGCTTGACTAGCAGTAAAGCTCTTCCTGAGAAGCCCTTGTCAACATTGTGAAGGTTAGTTTTGGATGATATTCATTTAAGTTATCTTCATCAAAATGTCAAAGGAATGAGCACACAAGTACACACACTGGAAGAAATGTCAGGAGACTTCAATTTTGAGAGTTGGTGAAAGAATATTTCTACTGATGGTCCTTATGTTTGGTTTATTGCAAGATAGGTTTCCAAAAGTTGTTTGCTGATAAAGAAATGCCTCAGTCATTTCTCCTTCTGTTTGGGCTATTTGTTGTGGTTCCACAACACAAACCCCATGTTGGCCACTTAGCCTAATGGGGACCCCCTTTTTGGGGGGTCTTCCAACCTTTTGGTTGATTTGATTAGGATCCTGGTCAGTCAGTTTATGGGCCCATGTGCTCCCAATAGTTGGATGTCGGTTGAGTCAACTTTTGGTGTTTTCCCCCTTTTTTTGGCTTCTTTTATGTTTGTGTTTTTTAGAGTTAGTTTTAGTTTCCTTGCGTATAGACTTAGTTGTTCTTTTTAATTTCTTATTTTCAATAAAGATTATTGATGAGGCGTCCTTTGTGATTGCAGAACTGAGAATCTCAATGTGTCATGTTATGAACCGATGAGTTAGAGAAATTCTTCGATGGGATGGACTTGCAGCTGTATGAAGATGAGAAAAAAGAGAATTTATATTCTACCCAGAATATTATTCAATAATTCATGGGAATTGTGACCGCGGAGAACAAAAAAAGATGATTTGCAATAAATGTTTCAATTCAAGAAAAATATGAAGAGAATCATGAATGACATTGGAGAAGTTTAGAAGTTTGAAGCATGCCTTTCCAGGTGTAGGGAGAGGCAACATGAGAAGTTTAATTTGTGGATTTAATCAGTTTTGATGAAGCCCAAGAAGTTTCAAAGAGATTTTGCAAAGCTCACCCTAGGATCTATATAGAAGACTTAGCCAATTTTCAGTCATCAAAAGTTGAGGGTTTGGATTTTGGAAGTTGGAAGGTTCAAAGCTTCAGATTTCAAAGTTCAGAGGGTCAATTTTTAGACTTTCAGAGGTACCAACACCCACAAAACCCTGAAAATCCAAAAAAATGAAATGTTTTCGAAGTGCAAAAACATGAAATGTTTTTGGGCTGCGAAAACATGAAATATTCTTGGGGTGTGAAAAAAATGAAATGTTTTTGGACTTTCAGGGTCATGAGATTTTTGGAGTTTCAGATTTCAGATTTCGGAGATGTGCGAAACCTTGAAACTCCGAAAAAGTTCATTTTTGCACTTAGCCTTTTTTCCAAATTTGGTTTTTTGGCCTTTCGGACTCTAAAAGTACAAAACTTTAGGGTATCTAAGATTCCACACTTAGCCAATTTTTAGATCTCTATTTTTTGGAGCAAAGGTTGGGGTCCAAATTTTTGGGCCATTCTAGTGTGAAGAAGGTTTTTTGCATGAAGAAGGAGTCTTAGATTATTTTTCCTATGGACCTGGGTTCATTTTGGCTTGACTAGAATTTTTCCATTAATTTCCCCATGCAAAGAGAAGCTCAGATGAAAACTCCAAGGAAGGACTCAAAGATTAAAGAAAGACTACAGTTAAAGACAATGGAGCTCTAGTTTCTCTCTCTCTTCTTTCTAAGTGAGTTTGACCTTAAATTCATGGGCAAACTAATTGTAAAGGGGTCAAGGATACATGCAAACTATCTAGCATCAGTTTAGTAGTAATTTTCTTTAGCAATCTTTAGTTTTTTTTTTCATTATTTTTAGAGTTGTTGATGCCCTAGTTTCGGGGTTCAGAGTTTGTAGATCAAAGCACTATATATTGTAATCAAAATAATGTAATACGATCAGATATTTTATGCAATAAAGATATACAATTGGTGCTTCATTCGCGGTGTGATATTTTCTTCTGTCTATGGGAAATTTATGAATTCGAGTTTACTTGTTCATTTCTTTCAAAGAGCCAATTGGGTTTATTGTGTTTGGATCTGCAATTGATTAGATTGGAGTTTATTGTTGTTCATCGATCTTGCTATGACAAATGATTGGGAAAGGTAATTTTTTTGGTTCAATGATAAATCTATCTCTTTTGTTTGTGTGTGCGCATACTTGTGGCTTCATGATTTGATAGATTTTGAAAATATTGCATCTTGATACATTTTTCTCCAAACGATTGCATCTATTGGGTATAGAATCGTGACATGGTCTGATTCATATTCAGGGGGTTTCCATCTTTCTATCATTCAATTTGCAAGGAAGGTTCAACAATGTTTTATGTCCGTTAGGATCTTATTTCAACAAATTTGCTTATAATTTTTGTTACCCAAATATTTTGATATTTTTGAAATTGGCTTAAAATAGACAATCATTGTAGGTTTTTAATTAGATTTACATTATTTATGAATTACATGCATTGATAAATTGGAAAATAAAAAGGAGTACTAAAGTTTGTTTTGCATCTTGAAGTCTTGAAAGTACCATCAAAGGCCTCCTTGTGAACATTCACATTTATCTTCAACTGAGTTTACCAAGCAGGTTGTACCACGACTACGGTGAACCTTGGGAATAACTTCGTTATTCTTTCAAGAGAGGAAATTGAATCTTGAGATCCTAGCAATTGACTTGTGTAAAAACAATGCTCAACACTCTCCTCCTGACACAAAGCAGGTTGATAATGAGGCCAAAGGCTCTCCCAACTACCAAAACAACTTGCCAACATAATACAGAAGCCACAACAACACGATGAGAGAAGAAACAACAAAGATCCTTTTCATTTAATTGATCAACCTCATTACATGTCGGGCTATAAGGCCTTCCCAGTGAGGGCCATATACATTTAATTAATTACAAATTGGTCTTAATACATGTGAGGTCACAGAACTGCCTTACAACATCTCAACAAATAATCTTCTATTACAATCTGATATCCAATCCTATTCTAAAAATGATACCAAAATCCTCCTGAAGAATTGCCTTAGACTAAGAACATAGAAAAAAATATGTACAAGAGTCCAATAGAGAGGTTGGTGCTCAAATCCATATGTGAGACCCTGATTTAGGTCCATGCAGATCCCAATGAGAGACCCCAAATCAATTAAGCCACGTAAATTAACTAAAGAAGTCGGCCACCAGATCCAACTCCAAAATAAGAAACTCGGGCAAAGGATGACTGAGAAACAGAGTGAGTCGGGCAAAGAACAACCTAAGCAACCAGAAACAAACCCGAGCGTCATAAGAGAAACCTGAGCAATATGAAACAAACAAGCATGCCCCAGTGATAGAACCTGAGCAACATAAACAAGCATTCCTGAGCAACGGAGACCAACTCAGAATAAGCATAACTGAGTGACAGACCCAAGCAACATAGTACGTCCTGAGTAGCCTCCAAAAAAAATAAAGAACAAAATAAACATCTTTTTGGTTGAGCAGGATTGCCAAGGACCCAAGATGCTCCTGCATTAGACACCTGGGGTACAAGAAATGATTCCCCGAATCATGTATCAGGTCCAACATGAAATGAATCCCACTTAGATTGATAAATCCAAGATGAGTCCTCAATTGGTTTGTTCTTCCACTTTACCAGACACTCCATGTATTCCTTTCTTCTTGTACTTCTGTCAGTTCTTTGTTTCAAAATATGTTCAACTTCCTCTATCTGCTTCTTAGGATAATCACTTGGTATTGTCACTTCTTCATTAGGCTCATGATATTCATATAAGTCTGAAATATTGAATATAGGTGATATATCCATGTCATCAAGCAATTCAACTTCATAAACATTTCCACTGTCAAATCTTCTAAGTATTTTGCAAGGACCAAATTTCTTCATCTCCAATTTTGCATATAATGTTCTAATAGGAAATCTTCCTTTCTCCAAATGAGCCATTAATGCATCACCAACTTCAAATTTTTTATGTCTTCTTGATCTATATGCACTATCCTTAAAATTTTGATTAATTTTCTCCAGCTTTCGTTTTACCTCGTTATGCAATGTCTTCATGAACTCGGAAAATTATTATGATTCAAAACTTATTTTCTCTTCTACAACAATATCTCTCAAGTCTAATATACCTCTTGGTTGTGTGCCATGAACAATCTAAAAGGCTGTCTTTCCAGTAATTCTATTCACTGATCTATTGTATGCAAACTCTACTTGTGCCAACATCAAATCCCAATTACTTGGTGTGTCTCCAACTAAGCATCTCAACAAGTTACCCAAACTTTAGTTTACAACCTCTGTTTGTCCATCAGTCTGTGGATGAAATGTAGAACTAAACTTCAACTTAGTATCCAACTTCTTCTAAAGTGTTCTCCAAAAATAGCTTACAAATTTACTGTCTTGGTCAGAGATGATACTCCTCAGTAATCCATGCAATATGACAATCACCTTAAAGAAAAGATCTGCTATATGTACTACATCTAATGTTTTCTTACATGGTATGAAATGTGTCATCTTAGAAAATCTATTCACAACAACAAATATGGAATCATTATCTCTTGTTGTCCTAGGTAAGCCAAGAATAAAATCCATGCTAATATCACTCCAAGGTTTCTCAGGAACGGTAATTGGTGTATAGAAACTAATATTCTGACTCACTCCTTTTGCAACTTGACAAACTCCACAACTTTTCACAAATTCCTGAACATCCTTATATAACTGAGGCCAAAAATACCTTTCCTTCAACAAACTCAATGTTTTATCAATACCAAAATGTCCAGCCAATCCACTACTATGTTTCTCCTTAATCAAATTAGTTCTCATTGAACCTCTTGGTATACACAATTGAATACCTTTGAACAACATATCTTCCTGAAATAAATAATCTTCATACTTACTTGATTGATTTGAATTAGGTGCTCTACACACTCTCCCCTTAGAAAAATCAGGATCACTTTCATACAAATTATTCTTTTCATCAAAACCAAGAACTTTAATTCTCATTTTAGTCAACAAAGATCTTCTTCTACTTAATGCATCAGCAACTCGGTTAGAAACTCCACTCTTATGTTTAATAAAAAATGTGTAACTCTATAAATACTCTACCCATTTCATATGTCTTTGATTCAACTTATTCTGACTACACAAATATTGTAAAGCCTTATGATCAGTATACAACACAAATTCATTTGGAGTCAAATAATGTCTCCATTTCTTCATAGCTTGAAAAATAGCATAGAATTATTGATCATAGACATAATATTTCCTCTTAGCATCATTCAAATTTTCACTAAATAAAGCAACAAGTTTACCTTCTTGAGTCAACACAACTCCAATTGCACTTCCACTTGTATCACACTCAACTTGAAATACCTTATTGAAATTAGGTAATGCTAACACATATAATTCAACAACCTTCAACTTCAAAACTTCAAAACTCTTATCATCTCCACGTGTCCATTTGAATTCTCTTTTATCTCCTCTCATTGTCTCAGTCATAGCATTACAAATAGAACAGGAATTTCTGATAAAATTTCTATAAAAACTTTTCAATCCATGAAATGATCTTACCTCAGTGACATTCGTAGGTGTAGGCCAGCTAAGTATAGCTTCAACCTTCTCTGGATCCATCTTCAAACCATCAACTAAAATCACAAAACCCAAATACACAAGCTCTTCTTTCATGAAGGAACACTTCTTCAGATTTATTAGCAACTTTCCTCTTTCAATCTCTGTAACACTTGCCTTATATGCATCAAATGCTCTTCTCTAGTCTCACTGAATATCAAAATATCATCCAAGTATACAATCACACACTTATTCAAGAATTTTTTTTAGAACTGCATTCATTAATCTCATAAATGTACTCGATGCATTAGTTAAACCAAAAGGTATAACCAACCACTCATACAAACCTTCCTTTGTCTTGAAAGAAATATTCCATTAATCACCTTTTTGATTATGATACAATGATATCCACGTTTCAAATCAATTTTGGTAAAATATCTTGCTCCACTCAAATAATCCATTATGTCATCCATTCTCAGTATAGGAAACCTATACTTCATTGTGATCTTGTTGATTTCTCTAGAATCGGTGCACATTCACCATTCTCCATTCTTCTTAGGTGCCAACACAGTTGGTACTGCACATGGACTCAAACTCTCTCGGATCAAACCTTTGTTCAATAATTCATGAAATTGTCGGTTAAGCTCTTCATTCTCGGTTGGTGTTAACCTATGTAGTGCTTTGTTTGGTAAACTAGCTCCAGGAATCAGATCCATACAGTGACTGATATCTCTCATTGGTCAAAAACCTTCAGGTACACTATCTAAAATTATTTCCTTGTACTCAGTGAGCCACTTCTCAACTTCTGTAGGAATTTCATCTTCTATATTCTTACTCGATTTGTTAGGAATCAAATCATAACAGGCATCATTTCTTTTCAAATCCTTAACAAACTGTCTACCTTCCATCAAACAAACTTTCACAAATGTAGATGTCTCACCAACAGTTTCTTCAACCAAAGGTAACAAAACATGCTTCTTTCCATCAACCCAAATAGAATATCTATTCAATCTTCCATCATGTATAGCATGTCTATCATATTGCCAAGGTCTACCCAACAAAATGTGACAACAATCCATAGGCATAATATCACACAACACCTTATCTTAATACTTTCTAATTTTTCGATTCACAAAACATTGTTCACTCACCATTAATGTATGTTCATCCTTGATCCATGAGATTTGATAGGGCTTTAGATGCTTCATCCTCTCAAACTGCAACTTTGTAGCCATTTCCACAGATGTCAGATTCTCCAAGCTTCCACTATCAACAATCACCTTCCAAACTTTGTCTGCAACTCTACATCTCATCTTGAACAAACTTTTTCTGACAGGATCTTGCTTATCCTTCTCACTCCATAGTATTCTTCGGATAATGAGATTTCCTTCCTTCTTAGCTTCATTTGGTGACTCCTCTTGCACCACTGCATTTCTTCTACTACTGCCTTTCTTGCTTGCATGTGTACACTCAAGGGATTTATGTCCTTCCTCACCACAATTATAACAAGTTACTTGGAATCCCTTTCTGCTATAACCACCTCTGTAGTAATTGCCTCTTCCTCAGTATGAACTTCCACCTTTCCATTCAGTCTTCCCTTTGTCTTGAGATGTGTCTAAAATTGACTTGTCTGGTTCAGATCTACTATTTTCACCATGAGATCTACCTCTTCCTCTATGGAATCTACCACCTCTACCTCTTTGTCTTTGTTCATATCTTATGTTCAACTTCTCCTTAGCTTTTAGGGAAAATTGATATGCCTCCTCAATGCTTTCCATCTTGACCAAATTGATCTCATCTTGTATGGAACTTCTCAATCCATTCAGGTATCTTTCTACTCTTTCCACTTCATCTTCAACATGTCCAATCTATAGAATTCTTCAGTATAGTCCTTTACTTATTTATCTTTCTGCTTCAAAATTTGCATTCTCTTGACTAGGTTAATCTGATAATCAAAAGGTAGAAACTTGCCTTTTAATTTGTTTACCATCTTATCCCATAACCCTTGATTTTGTCTTTACCTTTATTCTTCTGATCCAATTGCAGATGTTTCCACCATAAGGATGCATGACCTTTCAACTTTATGCTTGTAATCTTCACCTTCTTATCCTCTGCTACATTCTCATAATCAAAATACTTTTCCATCTCAGTTATCCAGTCAATCAATTCATCAGAATCTAATTTTCCACTATACTCAGAAGGGTTAAACTGGGGTGTGGATTTCAAACTTGTCAATGCTCTCAGGAATCACTCTTCTTCCTGATTCATCATAGGTGTAGGTGCAACTTCACCTTGAACCTCTTCTACTTCATTATCACTAACATCCTCAAGATGTCTTCCTTTGCGCTGGGTTGTCTCAACAACTTCCAATCTAGAAACCATCTGTCTAAGCATATAAACTAGACCTGGATCTGAATTTCCTCTCCCACAAACCATCTTGAATCCCTCTACAATTGTAGGTCAGATTACAATCTATTACCCCACAACAATACCAACTAGGGTTAGGGTTTACAAGAAGGAACTTAGATCTCACCAATGATCTGATACCACATGATGCAAAGTAGGTTGATAATGGGGCCAAAGGCTCTCCCAACTACCAAACTAGCTTGCCAACACAATGTAGAAGCCACAACAATATAGTGAGAGAAGAAACAACATATAAACTTTTCATTTAATTGATCAAACTCATTACATGTTGGGCTGTAAGGCCTTCCCAGTTTGGGCCATATACATTCAATTAATTACAAATTGGTATTCATACATGTGAGTTCACAGACCTGCCTTACAATATCTCAACAGATAATCTTCTATTACAATATGGTATCCAATCCTATTCTAAAAATGATACCAAAATCCTCCTAAAGAACTATCTTAGACTAAGAATATAGAAACAAATATATAAAAGAGTCCAACAGAGAGGTCGACGCTCAAATCCATGAGTGAGACCCAGATTTAGGTCCACACAGATCCCAATGAGAGACCCCAAATCAAATAAGCCACACAAATTAACTAAAGAAGTCGGCCACCAGATCCAACTCCAAAATAAGCAACTCGGGCAAAGAATGACCGAGCAACAGAGTGACTCAGGAAAAGAACACCTCGAGCAATAGGAAATAAACCCGAGTGTCAGAAGAGAAACTTGAGCAACAAGAAACAAACAAGCATGCCCGAGCGACAAAACCCGAGCAAAAAAAACAAGCATGCCCGAGCGACAGAAACCCCAGCAACATAGACCAACTCGGAACAAGCATAATCGAGTGACAAACCCGAGCAACAGTGTACTTCCTGAGTAGACTCCAAACAAACTAAAGAACAAAACAATCATCTTTTTGGTTGAGTAGGATTACCAAGGACCCAAGATGCTCCTGCATCACCTCCTAAGAACAAAACCAAATGCTATGGGAATTTCCCTATTTAGATCTCGTTAAAAGACAAGGGAAATATCCCTAGCCCTTCTCCCCCTTGGCCTTGAAAATGCATGGAAAACCCTCCCCCACAGATAGAAAACTGAAGAATTTAGTTTTTGATAATGATGTCCCTTTCTCTCTTGCTAGTGAGGAAAATCTTGAAGTTGGTGGGGAGTTTTCTAGGGACTGTGCTTTGTTTAGTGATCTAGATAACCATAGTAAAGAGGCTTATATTAGTCTTTTTTAGACTTCCAGGGATGGGGCTTTGGACTTCTATAGAATTGTCAGGTGGGTTTTCCATGAAGTTAAAGGGATCAAAATCAAGCAGCGGGCTTTTACCAGCAAGCAGGAATTCTTGGAAGCTCTTAGTGTGGGAAAGGAAATCTCCTTTTTTGATAGTTTTAATGACCTACCTAAAGTTTTTAGTGATGCGGAAGCCATGAAAAATGCTTATGACACTAAATTAGGTGTCATTGATGCTAGAGTTTCTAGTGTGGATTCCACCCTCAAGAAAATTGGAGAGAAGAGCTACAAAATTCTCAAGGCCTCTGTTGAGCATCTTAAAATTCTTGTGGGGAAGCTCGAGCAAATCAATCAAGACAAATATATTGCTGAGGTGGAAGGTGAAAAGGACATAAGCCCTGAAGAGGTTTTTAGACCAGCAAAAAGAACTTGCGCAAGTACCTCAAAGAAGGCACTCAAAGTCAACAAGGATATTGAAGATCTCAAGAGTATCGTTGCTAATATGGACCAGTTGGAAATAGAAGCTGCATAGCTTCTTAAAAACTTTGTGTAGTTTTTTTGTGCTAGTTTTTTTAGGCCGTGTCTATTTGCTGGTCCTTCGTTGGCCTTTGGTCTTGTGCTAGCTTTTTATATGTTTAAGCTAGTTGTTCTCCTATTGGAGTCCTTTTGTCTTAGTCTTGTCTATGTTGATCTTTAATTCTTATTCCAATGTAATGATGTTGTAAAGGGTTTTGGGTCCCTTCAAAACCTTTTTTCACTTAATAAACAACAAACATTA
>MU226926.1:164673-186109 GCA_018584345.1 Thuja plicata | reverse complement strand
TATATATAAAATTTTATTTTATTTACTAATTCATTTAAAAATTAGAATTTAGTTTGATTTTAGAATATTAATGATTTGCATGAAAAAAATATAAGATAGGATAGAAAGTTGATTGTAAATTTAATTTTTAGTCTTTAAGTTATATCTCGACGTATTTTATAATTATATATTTATATTATGATAGTATTAATAATTTTATCCTTGTTAATAATTTAATAAGGGTTAGGCTCAATTAGATTTAGGTTTATGGTTAGTGTTCACATTGGTTTATTATTAGGATTACGATTTATTTTGGTTTTGTGTTAAGCTAAAGCTTGGGATTTAATTTAGTTTATTTTTCAATATGCATCAAGATGGATCATGGTGACACTGACTCTAAATGCCATCCAAAATGGGAGTAAATTTTGGAAATGAAATTATTTGATAAGAAATTAATTAGGGTTATCATTAAATTAGGTAATGGCTTAATTAGGGTTAGTATAAGGCTTATGATGAAAATCCAATTAGGGTTAGAGTTAGGATTCTATTTTTTCTAATGTTTTACCAAAGATTATTGTTATAGAACGGTCCTCTACAACTTGCTGAGTAAGTCATCCCTTATGCATGGGAGCCTTCCCGTTGGCTCCCCCCATACCCTGGGGGTCACTTCAAACCTGCTACCTATCCTCCCCTTCATTTATGGTGGATTCATCACCTAGTGAGGTCTCAAATGCACTCAAGTTGATGGAAACTATTAGAAACCCTAAGTAATTTTGATAGGCATTAGAGGGCACTCTGAAATGACTAAATGGAGCAAAATCTATGCTTTCTTCAGCAAGTGAGGAAGTGTCAAGCAAAGGAGATCGATCAAGAGGTAAGATGTTTGGACATATAATTATTGTTATTAAACCAAACATCTAGATGGTCACAATTATTAGGAAAAAAAAGTCTATACTTAGTGAGTCTACATTTTTTTGGGCTACACAAGATATTTCTATGCTTCATTCATGTAATTTTATCAATGATTGGTTACACGTTATTTGGGAAATGAATTTAGGGTTTTGTTTTACATTTTGTCGTATGATTCAAAAAGGATTATTCTTAATTTTCTTCCATGATTATGCTAGTTAAAAAGAGGTTGTCAAATGTCAATTTTGGAGTATAGGGGCTTGCAATTTTAGGGCCCTAGGCTGGTCTAAAGATGCTAATTTGGATGAATGTTTGGAACTTTCATGTCCTATAAGGTTAACAATTCACAATGTTCCATCATTCTTGTGGTTTCTCCTTCTTGAGACTCTCGAATCCTTTAGGAAAGTATTGAGGATTGATCAATCTGACTCTCTACTTCCTCATATGGATGCAAGAGTCCTTGTGTCATTTAATCCTAGTTTTGACCTTCCTGATGGCATAAATTTTGATTTGGATGAGGGTGTAGTCCATTGTCCTGTTGATTTTTTGGGAGGAATTAATGCTTGTTTTCTATGCAAGAGGGAGGGCCATTAGAGGCATAATTGTTCTCTCCTCATCCCAAAATCTAAGGTTAAGACCAAGACGACCACTATGAGTGGTAACCCTAACTCTATTAACTCTCTTCTCATCCCAATCTATTCCCAATTTGTAGTTGGTAGACCTATCCATCAGTAGACCAATCTCCTGCATCCTAAATCTAGTTTTGAACCCTTTCCTAAGGAGGATTGTAATTCTAAGATCTTAGGTGAACTCAGAGAGTCCATTTCTCAATCTAAGCATAGAAGTGTTGCTTCTAAATATGACATGTTGAACCACAATGTGAATTACTCTGTTAGGAGGAATGTTGGAAGTGAAAAAGATAGACCTAGGCACAAGAATCTTAATGCACAAAAATTAGCTTTGGATTGGATAAGAATGAATGCAGATGATTTTAAGAAAATGAGAGGCAACTTCTCCGAGAATATTTTGGTTTCAAATGGTGGGTCTCACACTATAGACCTTGAGGGTAGAGAGAATGTTGTGGGTGGAAGAGTTGGTGAGGTTAGGAGAGATGAGATGGTACTTGGGGGAGGTGAGAGTTGTAGGGAGGAGATGGATGTTCCTCCTTCTAAAGTCCATAGAGAAGATGAGGCCCTAAAAGATGTCCAAGCCACCTATGATTTTGATGATTTTTTTATCTAACTACTCACTACTTGTTATCCCAACAGCTCCCCCCAGGTTCCATCCTATCCCTCAAAATCCCTCAAACCCCTCCTCTCCGGACACCTTGTCTAGGCTTGAGGGAGGCAGTGGGATTGTGATAGATAAGGCAGAGGTTACTGATTATAATGGTTCTCCTAATCATTATGAATTGGAGGAAGGCGAGATTGAGGAATGGGCTCTTATCCCCTATGGTGAGGGTAAGTGTGTGGAGGTAGTTGAAAAGGAAACTAAGATCAGAAGATCTCAAAGTAATCCTTGGTCTAAGGATTCCGCCCCTAAGGTCGATAATCATATGAGGAGGGTAATGTTGGTGTTTTAAAATGTTTTACACTTTACAAGTTACCAATATTCCTTTAGATTAATTTTGAAGAATTTTTAGTTCCAAATATGTAAAAATCTAAGGTAACTGGACCAACTATAGGGACAAGACTACCCTCTGCACTTTTGGTTCTGCAAGACCAAGGCGGGTACACCTAATCCAACACAATATACCACAATTCACAAATCTTTCTAGATTTAAACAATAGAAAATGGTAAGAAAGTACTAAATGATAACCACTCATTTATTGACTCTCAATTACCATGAAGAACACACAACTCACAACCACAAAACTAAAAAATATTTTGAATTGGTTTTGATTTAAATTTTGCAGAATATAGCCAAATCCAATCAAACATGTATCAATATAAAAGGTGCTAATTCCTTATCAGTGCTTCATCCATTGGGAAATATCTCTAATACTGATGTAGAACACAAAAACCAACTATTTTCAGAGATTCAAAGCCATAAATACAAGTAACCCAGACCAAATGCCTCTTATAAAATCCTTGTGCAAACCAAATGAACCTATGTCTTATCTAGAGAAATTTTTAACTTTATCCTAGATCAAAGCTAAGGAATAACAACATACACATAGATAAACTCTATGCAATGAATCATAAAATTCACAACTCAAGAAATAGGCACAAAGTAGAGACTTGAATCTGGAATATCTATAATAAGTATGAAGAATCATGCTCCTGTATCAATCTGGTTCAAAATATACACTTTAATAAATGCAAAAGAACTGCAAATTTCTATTCTATATTGACACAGTCTATATATTCATCTACTATATTCCTGACTGGAAACAAGTATGCAACTCAATGCTTTTCTATCTTTTCAATTTTCCCGCCCATTCTAAATGAACTTGGAAATCCTTTTATAGAACAAGGATTGCAATAAGTCTTGGATCATTTAGGTCAAGAGCCAACAACCAAAAATTTAATAATTCACATGAAAGAAAAAATATGAAATAGAACCAAAAACTGAGTTATTACAAGCTAAATCTTATTGGATTGTAGGAACTTTGCAATAACTCCAGAATTGTTCTGATTAGCCAAGTAAAACCTTTGTCTTTATTCCTTTCTGCACAAAATCTAATTTGTAGTCGCCAATCACCTTGGGATATCGGAGAATAGTTCCCTACTGAAGGAATAATGAAATGTTACTGTTTATTTTAATTCATCTGGGGCATATCTATCCTCATATGAAATCTAATCTTCCAACCACTAAGACTTGGGAGAAGATCCAATATTAATGTAGAAGAGACAAGGAGCCGTCTAAGGGTTAAAAAAATTTGCAAATCTGATTAGAAACCCTAAAACATAAATGTGACATCAGATTTACATCCAAACAACATCCCATGACTGCATAAATACAACCCAGAAAATCAAATTTATCTATCTACTCTCCTGCAGCATGGAACACAGAGCCACCGTTTAAAAACCCTATGAAGAAGCATTTAAATATTCAATTTTTTGTTGCAACGATCAACCCTAGCACAGAAAATACCATCAATGACACATTAAATCCTTATATAAACTTTAAAACACAGTTGTTGATCATCTTTTAAAACACTCGTGAGCCTGAGAAAATAAAATACTTAAGCCCAATTAATAACTCCTTGGATATCCACATGGCACCACCCTATTGGCCTTGGGAATTACATTGTCTCTCTTTTTTACCTGTGCTGACCCACCTGGGCAAGTATCACTTAGGTGCTAACCCACAAAGAATATCTATCATGCAACTCTGGATAGTGACATCACGCCAACCGTCAGATTAGATCATATCTGACTAACCTTTATTGCTCTCTGGAAACCCAGACCCACGATCACAGAATGCAATGTGTCAACTAGGTGTGATGCCTCAAAGAGTAACCACCATGCACCTTTTATTCCAGGCATTACGCCTACCATTAGATTGAAATAGATTTGATCTTCCTTTATCCTTTCGGCCCCACTTGGGTGAGATCTCCGATGAACACTTGGAAACAAAGTGTGATCCCTCAAAGGCTAAATAATGTCCATCATCTGATCAAGGCATCACGCCTTTCATCCGATCAAAATTATCTGACATATCTTTAACTACCCTTTAGCTCTGACCAGGCCCCACCACTTTCCACGTGTCTCATAGGTGCAATGTCGTGAAGGATATCCACCTTGTAAGTTTTGATTGCGGGATCGTGCCAACCGTTGGATGAATTCAGATTTGTCCTGACTTTAACTTGTTGCTGACAAGATGGTAAGGAAGAGGATCAAAATCCCATAGGGAAAATAGAGACCAATGAGCAGAAGGATGGTGATAAGATGAAGGAGGAACCTGTCAAAAGAACAGAAAAAGAGGAAATAGGGTATGAGGAAAAAGACTCCCATGTTAATGAGGAAATAGGTAAATATTATGTGCCTGATGATATGAAACAAAGCAAGGCCTGTCTTGCGGATTTCACTTGCACAGTGGGAAAAATGTTAGATGACAATGCTAATATGAAATAACAAATAGAAATCATGAGAGTAGAGATCAATCTTATAAAAAGCATTAGCATTGGTGAGAAACCTGTTGTAGTATGCATGGATGAAATGAAAGAGGCAGTTGGAAACTGGGAAGCCCAGGTGGAAATTGTGAACAAAGTTTACAAGATGGAGAAACATCTAAAGGATATCAATGAAAGGGCAGTGGAAGAAGACAGTGTAAGGAAAATCAACATTCTGAATAGTAAGGAGGAAAAACTTGTGGAAACGGTGTGTAAGATAGGAGAGCAATGTCTGGTGAGCCTTAAAGAATATACTGGGCATGCAAAGATCTTGATTGAAAAGCTGGAACAAGACCAAGGGTTAAAGGATGAAAAAGAGGCAAAGGAAACAACAGGACCTGGTACACGCACGAGGGCTAGTATAAGGAAGTTGAGTCCAAAGAAGGATAAAGAAATAGAAGACCTCAAGATTTGTTAATAAGATGAAGATCATGGTTATTCAGGCCCAGGACATTGCGGATGGCATGTAGCTATCCTTTTTAGGGCCTATCTTTTTTTGCTATCCCTATTTTTCTATATATTTGTGGGACTTTTTTAGTTAGGTTGTTAGTTGGCTAGACTTTTTGGCTTTCCTTTCTTGGTGCTATGACATAATTGTTTTTAAACTTTATTGAACATCTATAAGACTTTGTTTAAAGGTTTCATGTCCTTGTAAAACCTATTTTTACTTAATAAGAACTTGCAGCTGACTTAGAAAGAGAGGGCCCCATAATCTTAAGATGGACACTTATCATCATTCTGTGATGCCGTAAAGAATAAATAGTTTTCATCTTATGATCACAGGATCACGCCTGTTGTTGGATGAAAATGAACTTGCTTGAAAGCTTTTGTTAAGTAAAATGTCACAGGGACTTAGGACTCGATGAATCAAGACTCATGGTAAAAGAACTTTATTGACTGAAAAAGTAACACCATTTTATAAAGAACCCAGAGGACCTAGGGCTCTTTACCAAAAATGAACCAAGGGTTGTGGAAAAAAAGACAACTAGGGTTTAAGAACCAGATTTTAAACATTGCAAAAACATGAGCAAGATTTGTTAGGAATAGAAGACAAAAATATAACAATTACATGCATAAATATAATCAATATCAAAAAATAATAAACCAAACAGAAGAGAACACAAAACACAAATATTTAACATAGTTCACCCAATCCCTGGGCTACGTCCACCAACAATGAGTCCAATGTTATTATTATCTAGTGATTACAACCTGATTACAATTTGCAATCACTTGCAACTCAATGCCACCACAAGAAGCTACTAAAAACATACATTATGTAAAACCCTAACCCTAAGCTGATAAATACAATTTTTATGTCGCTTTAGGGATAGAACATGTCGGCCCATACATTAGCCGAAAAAAGCCCCAAAATTTTTTTCCCCGGCGAGGGCAGGGGGAAAGTGTACAAGACTTACCTGATCAATCTCCACAAGGTAACAGGACTTAGAACCATGGAAAAAATTATAGTCCTAACAGTGGCTTTGATTGGGGATGTGTGTCTCTTGCAGGCATAAAAAGATTCTAGAATCTCAGGGTTAAGCAGACCACCTACGGAAAGGAATCTACCCTACAAAAAACAACAAAAAAACACATGAATATGTACAAACCTATTGTTCATGGATACTGAGAACTTCATGAGAAGTAGAATTTCAGGAATTCTCCATGAACTGGCATTTCCAAAAAATTTCCAATCAAATCTTTAAGAAATTAAGAATTAGAACCCCACTTACTGTCAATAATGTATGGTCCTAAACAAATAGGATCAAACTTACTATGTTTTCCTTTATCCTCTAGCCTTACATTCCACATCAAGACCAAATCATCACTCTCAAAACTTTTTACAGTGGTTCTTCTATCATATAAATCCTTACATTGAAGCTACAACCTGACATTTTTATCACGTGTCTTCCTTCTTGATTCATCCAAATGTATCAAGAAATCCATCCTGATTCTCATTTCATCATCCAATTCCTCATCATAAATTTGGATAAACTTGTACATTTGTAACATGTAATTATGTGGCAACCTAGCATGTATACCATATACTAGTTCAAAAGGGGCACAACCTATAACTTTCTTTATTGTCACTCTATCAGCCCATAGTACTTGTTGCAACTTTGAATCCCAAGCCCTTTTATTTTTGTCTAACACTCTCTTCAAAATTTTAATCAAGCTTTTGTTACTGGATTCAGCTTGGCCATTCCCCTGTGGGTGGTATGGGGAAGAATAGGAAATTTGGGTCCCATATTGCTGGAAAAAAGCACTAAATTCTTCAGATCTAAAACACAGTACATTATCTACCACTATAGTTTCTTGACAACCAAACCTGGTTAGGATATTCTGCAATATAAAGTCAGTTACAACTTTACTAGTGGCTCTTTTAGTGGGAATAACTTCAACCCACTTAGTAAAATAATCAATTGCCACAAGAGTCAACGAGTGACCTACACTAGATTTGTTAGGGATCTCTCCAATGAAATCCATTCCCCACTTTTGAAAAGGTGCCTCAATATAACAGGCCTCAAAGGTAACTTCCACCAAATTTGAGCTTATCAACAAATCTTTGGCAAGCATCAAATTTTTTAATGAATTGGTGAGCATCCTTAAAAATGGTAGGCCACCGAAAACCAGATCTCAAAATCTTATGTGTAGTGGATTTAGCTATGTAATGGCCCCCACACACACCATTGTGCATTTATTCTATCTGGTCCTTGGACTTGTTTTGGTCTACACATTTGAGCAAGACTCCTTCATTTCTTCTCCACCATAGCTCACCATTCACAACAGCATACTTAACAACATGCAATTTAATTGTTATCTTCTTGTTTTCATCCATTTCAGGAGGTAACATCATTTTATGTAAGTATTTAATATAATATTTGTATCATTCACAAAAATCCATATCACAAATGTGAGTCCTTTGCTCTTCTTCCAACATGTTTACATGATTAGAATCTAAGTTGCTCTGAGCCATAAGTTTTGCAAGTCCTAATCCTCTAACCAACTTTGTGATCTGAATATCAATATTAAATTATTGGATTTTATTCACCCATCTGCATCTTTTTCCTAAAACCTCCTGTTGCACCAAAATGTCCTTCACAACAGCACTAGGCACATGGACAACTATGGTTTCTCCCACCAAATAACATATAGAAGCCTTAACAACCTTGACCAAAGCACATGATTGTTTCTCCATGATGTCATATTTCAATTATGTTGCTTGTAAGGACTTGTTGAGAAATGAAATGGGTTGTTCAAAACCCTCTCAATTCTTTCATAACAATACTACAACAACAATATTGTATGAAGAAAATGATAAAATTTGCTTAGGCTTTCTATAATCAAGTGTCCTCCAAACATAGGCATCTTTGATAGCTTGTTTAATATATGAGAAAGCCTCAGATGCTTCTTCATTCCATTCTACCATAGCTCATTTCTTCAGCATCTTTGAAATAGGGATACTAGTTTTTGCAAAATTTGTAACAAATCTTCTCAAGAAATTTACCCGTCCAAAGAAAGACTGGACTCCCTTGACATTCTTGGGCTAAGGTACCTTGTCAAGGGTAGAAACCCTTTTAGGTTCAATCCTGACTCCATATTTAGACACAATGTGCCCCAGGAGCTTTCCCTCTGTTACCCCAAAAACACAATTCTTTGGGTTAAAAGAAACCCCATATTCCAAAGCTTTTACAAAAATCTTCTCAAGATGACCACAATTTTGATCTTCCTTTGATGAATAGGTTGTAAGATCATCTTGGTAAACTACTAAGAACTTATTTATGAAATATACAAATGCCACATCCATGGATCTTTGAAAAGTTTCCCCAACATTTGTCAAGCTGAAAGGCATTCTAACATATACATAGTTACCCCAAGGTGTGGTAAATGCAATCTTGAATTTATCTGATTCCTTGACCATAACTTGGTTGTATCCTGAAAATCCATCCAACATTGACATCAATTCAAATCCAGTGACTCTTTGTAGCATGGCTTCTATATTAGGCAAACCATAGTTGTCCTTTAATGAATTAATGTTCAAATTTCTGAAATCCACACAGAGTCTTATGTCTCCATTATTTTTCCTTACTGAAACCAAGTTTGATACCCATGTTGAATGTCTAATGGGTTTTATAATCCTAGCATCACTCATTTTCTTCAACTCTTCCTGCATTTTTGGTGCCAGTGTGGGATTAACAGGTCTCAACTTTTGTCTGAAAGGCTTAGTGCCTTCATTCAAAGGAATCTCATCTTGAAAGAGATCTTCTCTATAATATTTTAAATCATCATAAGACCATGCAAAAACATGTTGATATTTCCTGAGAAGATCAACTAACAACTTTGTAAGTTTAGGAGACAACCTCTTGCCAATATATACATTCTTAGGAGCTCCAACTGTTCCTAAATTTATTTCTTTCAAATCCTCTAGTTTGTTTATAGTTTTTGCAGAAGAGGACTTATCCTTATTATCAAATGCTTTCTCAAGAACAACTAATCCCTTTGGAACTCTATTTGATTTTAGTTGTATGAATTCCTTACCAAAAATAGTATCCTTACCATCTAAGGTTTCCACACATCCACTAAAATCCATATCCTTGTTTCCAAAGTTTGCTTCACAATATAAGAATCTCAAAATATCCAATTCATCTTCAAAAACCTTCCAACTTTTAACATTGTCTGGTATGGAAGGCCTATATTGAACCTCTATTTTCAGGATTACTGCAAATGTGATATCTTATGGCCTCAAAGAAATATTGGCTAGCAAATCTTCCATTTTGTTCTGGCTTCTATCAATCTAGTCAATACCAAATGCATCAAAATTTTCTAACTCATCCCAAACAACATATATGTATTGCCTTAATCTTTTGTTCTTTGAAGCATACTTGGATCTTATTTCAAATATTACTAATTTAGAGTCTCCAATTACTTTGAGATTTCTTATTCTATGTCTTGAGGCCAATCTCATTCCAATCAACAAAGCCTCATATTTTGCAATATTATTTGTACATGTAAACAACAAAGTGAAAGAGAATTTGAAGGTCTTACCACTAGGAAATATCAACAAAACTCCTGCACCAGCTCCCTCTTTAGAGTTTGCACCATCAAAATACATAGTCCATAAGCATTTTGGTCTGTCAAATTATCCTTTTCCTCAGATAAAAGAACATTTTTAACTTCTCCTTCAACCTTCCTATCTTGCACTTGGAAAGACCCAATATCAGTGTTCAAGAAACAATTCATACTATCATCTTCATTTTCCTCAATCATGTGGGGAGTCCTAATTTCTCGGGACACTTTAACATGTTCACCAACATAAATCACATTGAATACTTCCACCCATTGAAGCACTCCACTTCCTAGATAATAACATTCCATACTAAGGTGGAATATCAACAACTAAAACACTCATTAACAACATTTTGTCAGGATATCTAGCTAGTGTATAAGGCAAATCTTTGATAGTACCAATGATAGGTACTACCATAGAATCTATTGCATGAAATCTTCCATGGGGAGTATCAACTTGCAATCCCATATACTTCATTACCTCTGTTGGCATAACGGTGTTAGATGTTCCAGAGTCTATCATGCAATTTTTTAGCATCTTACCATTGATAACAAAGTCAAGAAAAAGATCCATAGCTCCCAAGGGAGTATTCACATTATTAGTATTCAAGTAAATCCAAGGGATCTTTGAAATAATTTCTCCTCACTCTTTCCCCTTATTTTTAGATTTATCTTCTATATTTCTCATTTCCTTCTGGTTTATGAATCTTTGTGGAAGAAATGTTATTTACCCATGTCAGGGATTTTTCTTTATGTTCCCCAATCCTCATCATTTCTAACAATGGAACCTTAACAATATCTTGTGAAAACAATTTCCCCATATAAATAGAGGTGTATTTGATATCAGATAAATTTTGTTTCATAGTAACAACATTTCCATCCTCAACCTGAATGGCCAAGCTTGGCTCATTTCTCTTTGGTTTCTTATTATCCTTTTGAAGAGTGGGAACACCTATTTCTAGCATCTTTGCTTTTACCATATACACAATACTTGGACATTTAGACTTATTTTCTTTCCTAACCTTTGTCTTTTTGACACCATCAACAAATTTTCCTTTTTGTTGTGGCTGCTTAGTGTCTGCTTTGGTTTCCTTGATGAAAATAGTAGCTAGTTTGTCGTCTACATTACCAACTATTGTATTACTCAAATTATAATTACTCCTTGCTTGAGTAACCATGTCAACATTGATTTGTGTTATCTCTTCACCAAAAGGTCTTCTTAATATAATGGGTTCCTTACCCCTTTCAGCATTACACCTTATATCAATAATTTCCTCTTGTTCTTCGTCAGAGAGAACCTATTGATGATATACCTCTCTTCTGCTTTGTGAGCCAGACACATCTTGGTGTTCAGTCTCATCATCAAAATATTCTTCACTCCATATGCATGAAAAATTCATAGCACAACCATTGTCATCATATATGTAATCTTCCTCCTCTCCTTTTCCCTTATTTGCAGATACATTCAAGGCAACAACACAATAATCAAGATTGTGTGGGGATTGACAAGCTATACAGCATGAAACATCATCACATATGTTAACAGAGTTTCTTTGCAAAGGATCAGGGGTCTTATCATCAATTTTATCTTTCTTTTGTGGGAGAATAGGCTTCCCATCCTTCCACTAGGTGGTATATGGGTAATTTTGCATCCTTGGATGCTGATTAAAAGTGTTAAAGGATGGCTTATCATTATTTGGAGCTCTATTATTCTTATTCTCTCCAGGATTTAAATCCTTTAGGGAATTTAAAATCTGCTTCATACTATCCTCATCCTTAGGTTTCACATTAGAAGGCTTGTCTGATTCCTTCTTATTGAATCTAGTAGGCTTCCATTCTTCCCTTCTACCCACTTTCCCTGATACTCTTCTATTAGTCTCAATGTTAATAGTTGTCTTATAAGCTTCTCTAATACTAGGATTCTTGTCTCTAAGAAGATATCCCATCTTAGCATCAAAGACATTTAAATAGGTAGTAATAAATACCTTATCATCAAGCCTCATTACTTGGAAAAGCTTATGCATGGCCCTTTGGAATCTTATGTTGAACTCAACAACATCTTCATTTGGATTTTTCTTGATATTGTTGAATTCATTCAACATGAATCCTTCATTAGTCTTGTCACCATATTGCTCCTTAAATTTTTTTTTTAGTTCATCCATAGATCCCAAAGAATCATGAGGTAGTCCTCTAAACCAATCCCTAACATCCTCAACTAGAGACTGAACAAAAAGTTTCATCATTACATTATCATGTATAATCTCATAGTCATCCATCATATCAATAAACTTCTTTAAATGCTCTTCACAAGTGATGACATTATTTCCAGCAAACTTAGGAAGTCTATCTCTAATTTCATTTGGAACTGCATTAGGGTAACCAAGAATACCAAGAAAGGAGAATTGTCTGTAATTTTATGCATGAACCAGTCTCCTTTGGAATGGATCATCATTCTGGAAGGTAGATGCTTTGGAATTTGATGTTGAAGCAATCTCAACACCGGTTGGTGGTGGAAAACTTGTTGTTTGCTTTATAGAATTTCTTGGATTCCCACCAGGCGCTGAGGAAGTGGCAATAGCATGAGAAGGCCGAGAAGATTGCCTAAGAAAATCAATCTTCTTCATCATTTCTAAAGCAACAACCTCCAATTCTACTTTCTCAATCTCTTTGGACATGATCTCTTACTCCCTTTTTTTCCTTTTCAAGATTAGTGTCCAATTTGGACATCAAATCCACTGGAACCTTGTGACTCTCAGGTTCATTTAATTGAATTCATGTCATCCTCTACTTTCCCTTATCCTTAGGGCTTTGAGTATCAAAAACTTGATGGATAGGCCCCTCTTCAACCCTCTTAGGTTTTTCAACATAATTTATTGCCTCCAATTTTAGCAATCACCTTATCAATTGGTCAACTCTAATATGCTCTTGTCTTATCTTATTTTCCTTCTCTTTATTTATCTGTTGTGTGATGACCAACTTCTCTTGGATAAGTCTTTCCAATTCAGCAGATTCTTCAGAGAGACTTTCAGAATCTAGGAGAGTGGAGTCAGATCCCTCCTCTTCTCTCTCATTACGAGAATAGTAATATCCATATGCACCAAATCCTAATTCTGCAGCCTCTTCATATTCTAATGCATTTCCTTCATGGATGTGTTGGATTGGATATTCTACCCTAGAGTTCTCCTTTTGTCTCCCAATTTGAGAAACACTTATGTTATTATTTTCTTTCCTTGGCTGACCAGCTCTGGAGGTAGTTGGAAGCCCATCTTCCAATTTATCTTCAGGAAGTCTTTTCACCCAAGAACAGGTATTTATATTTCTCATATTGATAAAGTGTGTATAAAATATATTTATTACTCAACACTGCTGCAGAGATTTCTTCGAGTTGCCACCCAAAACAAGTTGGGAAAATACAACACCAGCTTATATGAATACTGCAATAAAGAAACTCATAAGACAAAGGATAACAATACGAGGCTTAAGAAATAGTAACTCTATGCTTCAAAGGTCAACTTACTGCTTTGATGGGTTAAATGATATAAATATTAGAACACCAGAGATTCTTTGAAAGGTTTTAACAAGACTTTTTCATCTCCTCTGCAACATAGTCACCATTTTCTTGGTGTTTTAAAATGTTTTACGCTTTACAAGATACCAATATACCTTTAGATGGATTTTGAAGAATGGTTAGTTCCAAATATGGGAAAAAACTAAGGTAACTAGACCAACTATAGGGACAAGAGTGACCTCTACACTTTTGGTTCTGCAAGACCAAGGCGGGTACACCTAATCTAGCACAATATATAACATTTCACAACTCTTTCTAGATTCAAATAACAGAAAATGGTAAGAAAGTACTAAATGATAACCACTCATTTATTGAATCTTAATTACCATGAAGAACACACAACTCACAACCACAAAAATCAAAAAGATTCTGAATTGGTATTGATTTAAACTTTGTAGAATATAGCCAAACCCAATCAAACATGTATTAATATAGAAGGTACTAATTCATGATCAATGCTTTATCCACTGGGAAATATCTCTAATACAGATGTAGAACACAAAAACCAACTACTGTCAGAGATTCAAAGACATAAATACAAGTAACCCAGACCAAACACTTATAAAATCCTTGTGCAAACCAAATGAACCTATGTCTTATCTAGAGAAATATTTAATTTGATCCTAGATCAAAGCTAAGGAATAACAACATACACATAGATAAACTCTATGCAATGAATCAAGAAATTCACAACTCAAGAAATAGGCACAAAGGAGAGACTTGAATCTAGAATATATGTATTAAGTATGAAGAATCATGCTCCTGTATCAATCTGTTTCAAAAAATACACCACTTCAATAAATGCAAAAGAACTGCAACTTTCTATTCTATATTTACACAGTCTAGATATACATCTACTATATTCCTGACTGGAAACAAGTATGCAACTGAATGCTTTCCTATCTTTTCAATTTTCCATCCCATTCTAATTGATCTTGGAAATCCTTTTATAGAACAAGGATTGCAACAAGCCTCAGATCATTTAGGTCAAGAGACCACAACCAAAACTTTAATAATTCACATGAAAGATAAAATATGCAACAAGACCAAAAACTGAGTTATTACAAGCTAAATCTTATTGGATTACATGACCTTTGCAATAACTCTAGAATTGTTCTGATTGGCCAAGTAAAACCTTTTTCTTTATACCTTTTTGCATAAAATCTAATTTGTAGGCATCAATCACCTTGGGAGGTTAGAGAATAGTTCCCTACTGAAGGAATAATGAAATGTTACTGTTTGTTTTAATTCATCTGAGGCATATCTGTCCTCGTATAAAATCTAATCTTCCAACCACTAAGACTTGGAAGAAGATCCAACATTAATGCAGAAGAGACAAGGAGCCATCTAAGGGTTACAAAGATCTTCAAATCTGATCAGAAACCCTAAAACATAAATGTGACATCAGATTTCCATCCAAACAACATCCCATGACTGCACATATACAACCCAGAAAATCATATTTTTCTATCTACTCTCCTGCAGCATTGAACACAGAGCCACCGCTTAAAAATCCTATGAAGAAATATTTAAATATTCAATTTTTTGTTGTAACAGTTAGCCCTAGCATAGAAAACACCATCAACAACTCACATTAAATCCTTATATAAACTTTAAATCATAGTCATCGATCATGTTTTAAAACACCCGTGAGCCTGAGAAAATAAAACACTTAAGCCCAATTAATGACTCCTCGAACATCCACGTGGCACCACCCTATTGGCCTTGAGAATTAATTTATCTCTCTTTTTTACCTGTACTGACCGACTTGGATAGGTGTCACTCAGGTGCAAACCCACAAAGAATATCCATCATGCAACTCTGGATAACAACATCATGGCCACCGTTGAATTGGATAAAATCTGACTAACCTTTATCGCTCTTTGCAAACCTGGACCCACGATCATAGAATGAAATGTGTCAACTAGGCGTGATGCCTTGAAGAGTAACCACTCTGCACCTTTTATTCTAGGCATTATTCCTACCATTAGATTGAAATGATCTACCTTTATCCTTTTGGCCCCACTTGGGCGAGATCTCTGATGGACACTTGGCAATAAAGCGTGATCCCTTGAAGGCTAAACAACGTGCATTGTCTGATCAAGGCATCACGTCTGTCATTCGATCAAAATGATTTGATGTATCTTTAACTTCCATTTAGCTCTAACCAGGCCCCACCACTTTCCACATGTCGCATATGTGTGATGCCATGAAGGATATCCACCTTGCAAGTTTTGATCGCGGTATCGTGCCAAACATTGGATGAATTTAGATATGTCCTAACTTTAACTTGCTGCTGACTTCAAAAGAGAGGGCCCCATGATCTAAAGATGGACACTTGTCATTATTCTGTGATGCCATAAAGAATAAACAATGTGCATCTTGTGATCACGGGATCACGCCTGTCATTGGATGAAAAGGAACTCGCTCGACAACTTGTGTTAAGTAAAATGCCCTGGGGACTTAGGACTTAGGAAATATTTATAAGCAGGCCCCATACACGATGACTTAAGAATCATGGTAAAAGAACTTAAGTGACTGAAAAATAAACACCATTTTATAAAGAACATGGAGGACCTAGGGCTCTTTACCAAAAACGAACCAAGGGTTTTGGAACAAAAGACAACTAGTGTTTAAGAACCAAGTTTTAAACATTGTAAAAACATGAGCATGAATCAGAACCATGGAAAAAAATTATAGTACTAACAGGTAACCCTACTAGATCTAGAGATAACAAGAAGAAAAGAGGCAGGCCTCTAGGCTCAGCCAAAAAAAAGACTCAAAGGTCCTTAGAAAATAACTCCCTAAGTGTTAGAATTCAAAGAATTCATAAGCCAAGATCATCTGCATGCAAAATAACCTATTACAAAAACAAAGCTTGGAGACAAAAAAGTTCTAAAAGACAAAATATTCGTTCAGAGAGGGAATACATAATACAAAGAGATCAAACCTTATGAAGGTGATCGAAACCCTAAAGGAGAAAAATCTAGGTTGCATAATAATAATTAATAAAAGAATTAATTATTATATGCCTAAAGTTTAGCTTAAGTGAAATAGAGATAATAAGTGACTTAATAATTAAATCAATATGATCTAATTAATAAGTGGAATCACTTTATAACTTTAATACCCCCCATTCAGATAAACTTAGGGAGAAGCTAAAAATGTAGAAACAACTACTGAAAGCAGGAAAATGGGTCCCAACAACAAGGCCTGATTAGGTACCCAAGTACAAAAAATCTCTGTAAAGAGGAGAAAAGGAGAAAACCCAGTGGGAAAAAACCCTCTCCAAAAGGAGATAAATCCTAGTGAAGGAATGAAGAAGCCTCAAAACTAGAGAATGTCCCAGAAAATAGGAATAGAGAAAGAATATGTAGAAACCCTCTGAAGCATAAAGATGCAAACATAGTCAAAAAATAATTGCTGGAACCTCCATTGTAATAGAACATGATCAGGTAAAGAATATTGTAAAAAAATCCTGAAGAGATGATCAATCAAAGATGGAAGAATTCCTCTAAAATAGGAATGAAAGAAGAGTGTCCATATGGTAAATGATCCATCTCACCAAAATGCATAGGTACCAGCCACTGCATTTGCCTAGTACATAGGAACAACTATTGAATACATAGATCACTCCATCAAACCAAGGAAGCATTAGAACCAATAGGATATACCCCCTCCTAATGCTGAGTAGGGAGAGGCATGACAGGTATACTGAAACAGACTGCCAAGAAACACTAGATGATGAAGAACCTACAGACACATATAAAGGATGGTGTCATGGAAGTAACACTCACTTGCCACACATAATGAGGCTAATGTCATGGAAGGAACACTCACTTGAAAAAGGTATATGGAAAGCATAAAACCCCCCCATGATACTTTATAATATAGTGTGAGTATAATCAAGCATAAAATGTACAGGATCCCAAGCATGCATCAGATGGTACTTTATTTTAGTGCATTTTCAAATAAGAAAAGCTACAAAATAGATGTCTACAATATCCAACAATGACAAAAAGTTGTAGAAACATGAATAATAGCTAAAAAGAAGTCATCCCATGCGCAACAAATGATCCCAAGACCTGAAACATCCAAGCTATCCACCCAATTGTAAAAATATAAAAATATAAATAATAAATACTTGGAGTAGAATATGGGTGTGAGACCCATACAACAAGAAAGAGAATGGAACCAACTTTCCAACGCTATGTGGAAGTAAAAAAATAGAGTCTGGATGAGCAAGATATAGTGATCGAAGACAAAAATGAAACCCTGACTTTGACTAGAAAAAAACCATGCAATATGTAAAAAACAAAAAAACTAACTTCCCAAAAAGTGTCATTCTAAGAAAGAGCTTTCCAGCGATATAAGGAAGTCAAAAATTGCCCTCCGTTTGCTCCAGATAGAGCGAAACAACCACAGGCTGCTCATTATGAAAAAAAACAAGTTGTATGATAGTTTCGTGGCCATCAAATTTAAACACCCTCTCTGACCTTTGGCCACTGACATCACTACCTACACATACATACGTCCTTTCCAAAAGGTACACACCTTTTCAAAGTTTTTTTAAATTTTTTTTACAAAAGCTTTTTAAAAAAAACTTTACATAACGCTTGTCGTTGGATGAAAAGGAACTTGCTCGACAACTTGTGTTAAGTAAAATGTTGCAAGGACTTAGTACTTAGGAAATATTTATAATAAGGCCCCACACACAATGACTTTAGACTCATGGTAAAAGAACTTAAGTGACTAAAAAAGTAACACCATTTTATAAAGAACATGGAGGACCTAGGGCTCTTTACCAAAAATGAACCAAGGGTTTTGGAACAAAAGACAACTAGTGTTTAAGAACTAGGTTTTAAACATTGCAAAAACACGAGCAAGACTCAAAACTATGGAAAAATTTTAAAGTCATAATAGGTAACCCTATTAGATCTAGAGATAACAAGAAGAAAAGAGGCAGACCTCCAGGCTCAGCCAACAAAAAAGACTCAAAGGTCCTTAGCATATTACTCCCTAAGTGCTACATGAGATTTAGGGCCAACATGAATACTTCTGCTCAATGTTTGCATGGATATTAATTTTTCTTCTTGGAATGTAAGAGGAATAGAATCCTCTAATAGAAAGTACATTATGAAGAGATTCCTTAAGATGAACAAAGGTATTGATATCATCATGTTGCAAGAAGTGAAAGCAACTAAATTCTTGTTGGACATCTCTCTGAAATGCATTTGGGAGGGATGCTTATACATATTCTACAAACCATGACAAAGGTAGAGGGTCATATCTATACTTATTAATCCCAAATAGAGAAGATCTATCTCTAAATGGGGAACCTCTCCCTATAATAGAGTGGTCTGAGTTGTCTTTGATTTCAATGGTTTGATCTTTGGATTTTTATCAATATATGCTTCTAATGACTATAGGGAAAGAAAAAATCTATGGAAATGACTATCTCTTTTGGATTAAATCCCATGGATCATGGGAGGAAACTTCAATATGGTGGAGAATTCTTATGATAAGGTTGGAGGTAGTAGGCTGGAATGGAAAGGCAGTGAACAATTTCTTTAAAATAAGATGTTAGGAAGCTTAGGTTTTTGGACCCCCTTAATGGGTGTAAAAGTGAGCACAAGGATATTTGGTACACCTGGTGTAATTATCAGCAAGGGGGAAAAAGAATTTACTCTCAGCTTGATAGATTGTATTTTAATAAGGACCTTTTCTTCTATAGCGAGGATGGGGAAGGAAGAACTATTAGGGCGATCCCTTATACATTATGGGATCATCATCCCATAATTGCTAGAATCCTTTCCATAGGTGAAAAAGTTTCCCCTACTAAGAGGAGGGATGCCTTCTCTCTTAACGTTTCCCTTTTAGAGGATCAAGATGTTACCAATGCAATCTCTCATAACAAATAATTTAACAGATGGGTGGTTAACCACAACTGTGTTGTGGATAGATGGGTACAAAATACCATGAGTTGGAGGGTGTTGTTTCAAACCGTGGGTGGGAAAAAAGATAGGGATAATAAGAGGTTGGAAGGGGATCTCCATGATCAACTAATGGAAGCTGAGAAATGTATTCAAGAAGATCTGAGCTACATACCAACTTTGGAGGCTTTCATACATGCAAAAGACTCCCTTAGGAGGATTCATAACATCAAGTTAAAGGGGGCCAAGATTAGAGCTCGGGTTAATTGGATGGCTCATGGGGATAGGGGATCTAAGTTATTCTTCCAATTGTTAAAAAAGAAATAGGCTAAGGTCAAGATTGAAGAAATTTGGGAAAATGGTGCCAAGTTGGAGGAACACAGTGACATCCTTAATACTTTTACTCAGTATTATAAATCCCTTTTCACCTCAGAGGAACACGACCAGGAGATGGAATAGGCTAGGGATATGATTAAAGATATTATTCTAAGGAAGGTTAGTAGTGAAGATTCCTTGAGGCTACATAAGGCTATCTTGGTAGAAGAAATTTGTAGATCTGTCCAAAACCTTTCTCTGAATAAGGCCCTTGGACCAGATGGGCTACCAACTATGTTCTACAAGAAAACATGGATTGGAGTGGTTCATAGCTACATGTGGTACATTTTGAATCCATTAGAAGAGGTGAAATAGGGGTGATATCAAAAATGGTTTGATTAAACCGATTCCTAAGGAAGGTGTCTGGTATCTCATTAAAAATTTGAGACTGATCACGCTCCTTAATGTATCCTACAAGATTATTGCTAAGACCTTGGAAAGAAAGCTAGAGGATGTTCTTCCTAAATTTATCAATCCTACACATAGAAGGTTTGTCAAAGGTAGGTTCATTCTAGATAATTTGATCACATGTTGGGAAGCCATGTCTTGGGAAAAGGATTCTAACCAAGAGATATCATGCTATTGATTGATTATGAGAAGGCCTATGATCAAATAGAGTGGAGATTTATATTTATGATGCTGTAAACTTTGGGATTCCCTAATTTTTTTTTATGAAAATGGTCCAAACACTTATGAAAGATCCCAGGGCATGGGTGTAAGTCAATGGTTGCATGTGTGAGGGGTTTGAGTTATCCAGATCCATTAGACAAGGGTGCACCCTCACACCAACACTCTTTGTTAGTGTTGTTGATGTGTTGGTTTATCTGTTGAAAGATGATATATTATCTCCTAGAGTCAAGGGGGTCAGGCTTCCTGAGGATGGTGAAATTTCTAATATCTCATTTCTTGATGACACGACTATTCTATTAGAATTGGAAGAAAGCAATCCAGCTGCATTCATGAGAAAAATGGATATCTTTTGTAAGGCTTCTGGTAAAGAGATTTCCATTTCAAAGTTTATCCTCCTTGGCTAGAAGGATACCTGCCCCCCTTGGATTAACAAGTGGTCCATTGCATGCGAGGACCTTGAGCATCAGGTCAGATATCTTGGTATCCCCTTCTCAATTAATCCTAATCTGAAAGAAATGTGGGAATGGATCAAGGGTAAGGTGGTTAAGAAGCTGGGTAAGTGGGATAATTAGTGTAGACACCCTAAAATGGATAGGCTTGCGACTTTACATTAAAAACACTAATTTTTATCTATTAATTAATGGTTTTTTAATGATTAATTAATCATCTATTTTACTCTAAATTCATTCCCCAAATCATCTAATCAAATTCTCAAAATTAATTAAATAACTAATTTTATTTAATTAAATAGCTTTAATTGATTAATTACCATTAATTGATTAATTAAACTCAATTTCCTATAGTTTAAATTCAAATATTTAAACTTACTAATTAAATTCTTCCAATTAATTTAATTT
>MU226926.1:151727-164617 GCA_018584345.1 Thuja plicata | reverse complement strand
ATGGGTTACTCCACCCATCTCTCCAATCCACATGGGTAACTTCACCCACCTCTTCAGTTCAAAAAGGTAACTCATAATTAGCTCTTCAGTTAACCAAACTCTATCTCCTCTTTACCAAATGAAGAGGCGGAGTTTACTGAGGACCTCTCCTGTTCCTTTTGATCTCAATCGTTCATCTCCCATCTCTGGGATTGATCTCAACCATTCATATCATCACTAATTCCTATATAATAAACCCTTCATAACCATTTGAAGGATCTAGGATTTCAAGCTCTCGTGCGCCATTACTCCGTCAGTTTGGTTCTACCATTCAAGCCATCTTGCGATCACACACCCATTTCAATTAGCAACTTCTCAACACTTCTCAAGTCATAGACATTGCCCCGCCAATACTGAGCATCAATAAACAATGTTTTAGAAGGAGTAGAGAGAGATAATAGAAGCTTCAAGCATCGTGGGGTTTGTTTTCATTTGTTTTCCTTTCTCTTGTTTGTACATTTTATTGATTACATTTCATCGTTATTCATTTTAGTAGTATCGTGTATTTGATTCATATCAATTGTGAAACCTTTGCTACTGACCCTTGCCTTTGGAAAGCTTGGGAATCCATGGATCAAAAATCGGAAGGAGAGGTGTACATTTTGGTGAACCCGACATGAAACAAACAACGCAAATACCTCTTGCAGACGAAGAACCAGATTGATCAACCACGGCCGTACAATTGTAAATTTAAAAATCTGACTTTTCTTCGATATTTGTAGTATTTCGCAGCTGCTGGTATTTTACCACAATCAAAAAAATTGCGCAATCGACTGGTTTAATACCGCAATTGATTGTAGGCTTTCGTAGTTTTATTCTGTCTATTTCTGTCTTCTTTCTTCTGATATTCTGCCGCAATTGTCCGATCTATTCCGCAATTGAAGAAATTTTGTCATAGTTGCCCGATCCGTGCCGCAATTGGGAGAATTTCGCCACAGTTTCCAGTGCTTTGCCGCAGTTGCCAGAACCTTGCCACAATCGCAGAAATATTGTGAATATCAGATCCCTACCTTTTGCCCATCTGTTTCTAAATTGACTTTTTTCAGTTTTTGTGCAGGATTGGATCCAATCACCGAGGACAGAGAAAGGTAAGATTTGGTAAGCATCGTTCATTGTTTCAAAGTTCATATACTCTCATTTTTTTACAAATAATCCTTTTCAGTACTAACCTGTTTAAACAAAACAAACTAAAAGGAATTCATTTGTCAATTTGGGTTTAAAAAGAATAGTGCTTGCAAAACATATCACACCTCATATTTTGGATTTGGGCTTAAAATTGACGTGAGGATTAAAATTGAACAAAAGGAAAAAAATCTCTCCATTTGGTGCAATAAAATTGAACAAGCAAGCAAAACCTACTTTTGGGCTTAAAATTGAACATTGGTGCTTGTTTGGTGGTGTAGCTTAGCTCACATTTCAAATTTTGGAGCTTAATCGATTTACCTTGTGTCTTGATTTTTGGGGTGCACTTGCACAAACTGTTAGATTACAAACCTTTATACTTTTTTAGAAAGGCCTATTCGGGGAATGCGCTTCTTCCTTTGAGAACGACCTTAAACCTGTAATCCTTCCGATTGGTATATAAACAAGGCGCGAACCAAAGTTCTGTCTTATCTAGCCAAGCTCGGGCGAGGCGTGTTGATGATAGTTTGGATTAGGTGAATATCCCTAAGGAGCCAGCGTGATCAATTAGGCTCTTAAGTGAGTCACGCACATACAAACCAATTGGAGAGACACCACGGACCCTTACTACAACCTTGATTAATTAGAGGCCAACCTATTTTACCTCCGAACAGATACCTTATTATAGTGCAAGGGGTTGCATAATTTCCCCCCAAGATTCCCAACATAGGTGTCCCACAGTATTTGTGTAGTGAAAGAGATCTTCACTCCATGGCAACAATACCTGGAAATGACAAAAACACGGGCACCTACGTAATGGACCTTTGTGTCCTAGTAGCGTGACAATTGTTGTGTGAGCTAATGGACATTCAAGCATTGGGCCTATAACATTGTATTCTGAAGCCATTGACCTAGATTAATTTGACTATTCATTGTTGAGACCTCGTGATAACCTTACAACTTGAAAAAGTTGTAGAACATACACAATTTCAGTCTTCATTCTTCAAAACACAGTGTCTATTGTGCTTGTTTCTTTGATCATTTTTTTGAAAAATACAAAACAAAACATCCAAGCTGTCAAAACGAGTCAAACATGTTAAAGTCTAGGGTTGTCAATGCTAATTATCTTGCAAATCAGAAGCATTGTTCCAGAAAAAATTCAAAAAAATCAAGCAGTGATACTTATCCTCTAATCTTTTTTAGACTATTCCTCCTTTACCACAATTGCCCGCATTGTGCCGAAATTGAAGGAAGTTTGTCATAGTTGACTCATTTATTATCTCAATCGTCGTGTTTATTACTACAATCGGTGATAAACTACCACAATCGACCAGTTATTTTACCGCAATCAGTGAAATTGTACCGCAATTGACTAGATATACATTCTTGTTCTGACCTAAAAACCTTGAAAGAATTCTTTATTTGGTGTCCAAAACTAGTGTCTATCCCAAGAAAATGTGAAGAACATTGTGTGAATCTCTAAACATTAAAGACTACCCTTTTTCTGTAAAAGCACAATTATTGTAAAAAACATTGTTAGTTCAAAAGCTCAGACTTGAAATACCTTGATCTCATCATATCAAACATCATCATCTTTATCAAAGTGACTTTTTCCAAGGCAAAGGTCGGCAAATCTTATCTTTTATCATCACCACTTTGAGATCAAGTTATATCAAAATCTGTCCTTAGAATTACCCTTGTCCCAAACATAACTCGGACTTCCTCACAAAGGATCTTCTTTTTTGTTTTCTTTATATCACTTGTTTTAGTTACAAAATCTGGACCGCACTATGTCTCAAACACCTCATGGAGGACCTTATACAAGGTCTAAGGCTAGAATTCAACCTGATGAGTCATATATCAATCATTTCCCCGCTTGGGAAATGGAGCAAGAGAACGATCCCTTCATGAACACCAGTTCTGCTCTATTCATTGAATAGCCCCGTGGGGCAGCCTTTTTCCAAGATATCACAGAAGAAGAACTTGAAGATGTGGAACAAGATGCTTACTCCACGAAAGTAGTTGAAGTTGTTGTAGAGAGAAATCCTGAATGTTACTTGGCCATGTTAATAAAGAAGGGAGTCGAACTCCTTGCTGAATTCAGTGTATCAACTATATGGCCCGAAAACCCTCTTGCAAGTCAAAACACTACTCACACTCCTCAGATACTACCTGTTGTGTCATAGATCTTTCCACCATTGGTTTTACCCACATCGACATAGACTGCATCCAATCAAACTAATGACCCAACCCAGGCTAGAACATCTTCTACTCAAAGCATGACAAGCTCGCATCAAAGTGCACCTATGGTCACTAGTATGCCTCCACCTTTGGTCTCATGGCCAGGACAATCAAGCTCTCATGCTATGCCTTCCATCCCACCAAACACCAACTGTTCTGAAACTATGCCGCTACTACAATCAATTCACACTAGCCTTGGGATCAACACATCATGCCCGCAGGGATCCATCTCTACAGGAATGACTTACAGTCAAGGCTCGCCCAAGGCTATATCTTTGCCCATGCCAACACCAATCCAACCTCCGCAACAATAACCCCAGCTTCAGTTGCCTCAAAATCAACCTCCGCAATAGCAACCCCAGCTTCAGTTGCCTCAGTTCCAACTCCCGCAACAACAACCCCAGTTTCAGTTGCCTCAAATCCAACCTCAACGACAACAACCCCAACTTCATTTGCCTCAAATCTGACCTCAGCAACAACAACCCCAGTTTCAAACCCAACGTCAGCAGCATCAATATCTACCCCAGCATTATCAAACCCAGTTTCAATCACAACAACAAACACATAAAAACCCACCATGGACTACTCATGTCCCTCCAGTTACAAATCACTCGGTGGGGAATCAATATCAAGTCCCTAGGATGAAATCCTATGTTCCTACTCAAGGGACACAGAGGCATAACATCATACCCACCACGACACAAAGGAATGTCCACACACACCAGCCTTAATATTAAACGAACATGCTAATGCAACAAATGCAAACCCTTCAAACCCAAATGATGGATATGCAAAATCAGAGGCAAACTAAATCCTATACCACAGAGGATTTATATCCATACCCCTTTGACCATTCTCTTCACATGTCTCCATTCCCAAACCACTTCTCGGTACCAAAATTTGACAAATATAGGGGCAGTACCAACCCTATTGAACATATCCGAGAGTTTTTTGCTAGTTGCGTCGAAGTTTCTCACGATGAGACATATCTAATGCGATTGTTCCCACAAAGCTTGGCTGGACCAGCAATGGAATGGTTCTCACATCTACCTTATGGCATTCAATCTTGGGGAGAATTGGCTGAAAAGTTCATAGCTCACTTCCATCATAACATCGAGCGCAAGGTCAGCATCAAGGATCTTTGCGACATCAAACAGAAAGATGGAGAGCCTTTTGTGAAATTCCTACAGAGATGGAGGAATACGGCAAACCGCATAACATATGATGTGCCCGAACAAGACTTAATAGTCATGTTTGTTGACAATCTAATTCCAAACATGTCATTCACAACAGAGTTACAGTTAGCTCTGAACTTCACACAACTCATTGAAAGAGGAGTTCGTTGTGAGCAGAACTTAGTCAAATGAGGAATCCTTGTAGATCCCACACAAACAAATATGAATAATAATGCAATGGAAAAAGCTAAGTGGTGGAACAAAAACAAAAATGTCACTAGCGATGGTGTCATTGATGTGAAGACAGTCAACTACATGCAACACAAGGTGTCACTGCAAGGCGCACCTATGGAAAACCAAAAACCCACAGGGCCCACTCAACAAGCATACACCCAAAACCAACCTCCCCCTATACAAGCAGCCGCTGTGTCAAACAGTCAACAACAGAATCAACGCAAACCACGGTTTCAATTCCAACAATGAGATTTCACACCATTGGGAGAGCCGATAGAGTCAGCTTTACGCAAGTTGATACAATCAAACACTATCACTCTCCCAGAAATTAGAGACTTTGAACAAGATGAAAACAAACCAAGGTGGTATAATGACAAAGATTTCTGCGAGTTTCATGGGGTGAAAGGACACAAAAAAGCCAACTGCTACCGATTGAAACATGCTATCCAAGATCTAATTGACACAAGGATCATCAATGTGATGAATAATCAAACCAAAGGCACAACTGATTACACTATATTCAATGATACCTTTCATGATCACAACAAGGGAAAAGCCTCCAGGTCTGGTGGACAAACAAAACATGTTAACTATACATATGCCAATAGTGATAATGTTATCAATTGCCTCAATCCTTCAGATAGCCATGTGGCTACAATCACTATCAGAGACCAAGGTAACAATTGTGCTGTAACAACGCGTCATGCTAGAGTCATCTTGCAAGGAGTACCAACCTCAACCACTACATCAGCCAATTCTAAAGCAAACTCAGATCCACAAACAAGCATAGTGGACCAACTAAAGCGCACACCTGCTTAGATCTCCATGTTTGACCTATTTCGCATATCTCCGCAGCATAAAATAGCACTTGACCAAGCACTTCAGAATGTAGCTGTCCCAAGGGACATAACACCTGAGAGCTTCCAAATTATGGTCAACCATATTGCAGCTAACAAACATGCCACATTCACATACCGTGATGTGCCACCACATAAACCCTTGCATAATGATCCTCTACACTTACTTGTCTAGATCCACAAAAGCGTTGTCCATAGGGTCCTTGTTGATGATGGAGCTGGGTTAAACATTTGTACTCTAAAGTTAATCAAGCAACTGGGATATTCAGAATCAAGCATTGATGTCACAAGGAGGATAAATATCAGAGCTTATGATGAAGAGGAAAGGTCCTCTAAGGGTATTATCATTCTACCTGTTTGCATTGGTCCTGTGGTAAAAAACACACCCTTCTAAATCTTAGACCTTGAGTTGGGATACAACATGTTACTAGGGAGACCTTGGATACATGAAATGCAAGCTGTACCTTTGATATACCATCAATGCATCAAGTTCCCTCACCACGGAGAGGAGATCATCATAGAGGGAGATCCAAATCCCTTCCAATATTGTAATGTGGTCCAAATCAACACTGATAACCAAGTACCATCAAACCAAGATGCAAGCATCCCATCCTCTTCAGATTTTAATCCCAAGGATGTCACATGAGCAGTAGGAAAGATAGTCATTAAACAAGATGCAAGCATCTCATCCTCTTCAGATTCAAATCTTAAAGATATCACACAAAAAGTAGGCAAGATATCCATCACGGACAAGGGCTGTGGTGAATACAAATATGAAGAAGCTTTTACCATCACACACATGCCTCAAAGCCCAAGAACTCATGGCATGCCACAACCTGTTATTGCAATAGAAACTCCGCAGCCAGTTCTATTTAGATGCCCACCCACAACCTTTGTCTAGTGGGGAGACATAGAGGAATAAAATCCTTTTGAACAAAACATCAATACCTGGTTATACCAAGATTCCCCTAAGACAATTTGGCCTCCATTACCTTTGTCAAACTATGGTAACGGTTACACAATGATACAAAGATTTGGGTACGATGGTACAACTAGGCTGGGGGCAAGACAACAAGGCATATATGAATTACCTCTCCCACCAACCCAGAGAAACACAAGAGGTTTGGGATATGGACAACAAAGCACTAGTCCTGTGATCCAAGACATTCAAGTCAATCACGAGCAAATAACAAAGATGCACCAGGGGCACAACACAGAGCATGTCCTAATAAGCAACATATTAGTGCAGTTGTTGCCCGCCGAAGAGGGAACCACACAATCCCAAATAAACCTACACTTAGAAATCGACGATAACCAAGGAAGTGAGACATCGAATGAACATTCCATTGAGACTGACTCCCATGAGTATGAGTGGAGATCCCTCCATGACTCTGAATCGTCAATCCCATACTTTTCCCCTTGAGCCGACATTATCATAAACCTAGCAGACTTGTTTGACCAACTGACCATCACCGAACAACCCTGTATAGACAAACATGTCATTTATCAAACCTTAAGTGGTGCATCCACATCACAGTCCAATTTTGTAGGCACCATATCAACAGTCCCATTCAGTCAACCAGAGCCAAAGAATAGTGAAAGTGTCTGTCTTGTACACCCTGAGCTTATAGAGTGGGATCAACAAGGGCCACCTGGTCTTGATGTCTTCAAGAATGACGAGGCGATAGCTCATTTCATGGGACTAAGGGAAGGAATTCTGTCAGGAGATCACAAGGCAGGATTCTCCTTTAACCTAAGCAAAGTAGCATATTTCAGGGAGGAAGCTCCTCTTTCCAGTCCACAAAAGAAAAAAGAACAAAAGATTAAAAAGCTAAAAGAAGACGTATCTTTTGGAAAAAACCTCTCTGAGGCACTAGAAGATGGAAATAAAGAACTCCTCCCCTTAACAAAGGAGAAATCAACATTATTAGCAGAAGAAACAGAGGAGATCAACTTGGGGGATGACAAGAACCCAAGGAACATTTACTTGGCAAAATCACTCACTCCTGAGGAGAGAGAATAGTTCATCAGTTTCTTCAAGGCAAGAATGATCAATTTTGCATGGTCCTACTCAGATATGCCATGATTAGATCCAGAGCTCGTGCTACACCATCTCCCATTACTACCCAATGCTAAACCTATCAAACAGAAGCTAAGAAAGATGCACCCTCACGTTGCATTGCTAGTCAAGGCAGAACTGAAAAATCTCCTTGATGCTAAATTCATCAGACCTATACCATATGAAGACTGGATATCTAATCTGGTACCAGTTACAAAGCATAGTGGTCAAATACAGATTTGCACAGACTTCCAGGATCTCAACATAGCATGTCCCAAGGATGACTTTCCTTTACCAAATATTGATATGATAGTAGACCTAACTGCCAGACATCAAATGCTATCACTCATGGATGGCTTTTCAGGTTACAATCAAATAAGGATCGCACCAGAGGACCAACACAAAACAACTTTCACATGTCCTTGATGGACATATTGTTGGAATGTCATGCCATTTGGTCTAAAGAATGCTGGAGCGACATATCAGAGGGCTATGACAACTATATTCCATGATCTCATCCACAAGACAATGGAAGATTATGTAGATGACATATTAGCCAAATCAATACTTCAAAAGGATCATCTACAGGTTTTGGGACCCATCTTTGATAGAATGCAGGAATTCAAAGTCTGACTGAATCCAAAAAAGTGTGCATTCAGTGTCACAGCGGGAAAATTATTGGGGTTCATAGTATCACACAGAGGAATCAAAGTGGATCCAGCAAAGGTCAAGGCAATATTGGACATGCCTCCACCATTAAACTTGAGATAACTAAGAGGGTTACAAGGAAGGCTCCAATTGATCAGATGCTTCATAGCTCAACTTGCAGACAAGTGCCACCCATTCCAACATCTATTGCCTAAAGACATCAAGTTCATATGGACAGAGTAATGTGAACAAGAATTTTAGATATTCAAAGACTACCTTCTTAAATCTCCTATATTGGTACCACAAGTACAAGGTAGACAATTGCTTCTATATATCTCAGTGATGGAATCAGCGTTAGGGGTCCTCTTGGCACAATATGATGATGCAGGAAAGGAGAGAGTCGTTTACTATCTAAGCAGGACTTTGGTTGGATATGAGCTAAACTATATGCCCATTTAGAAGTCATGCCTGGCAGTTGTTTTTTCTTCCCAGAAGCTCAGACACTACATGTTGAGTCACAAAATGAAATTGGTCGCACATATTGATCCTCTCAAGTACCTATTAAGCAAAGCAGCGCTCACGAGAAGACTGGCAAAGTGGGTAATGATCTTAAGCGAATTTGACATTGAGTACGTAGACATAAAGGCCATCAAAGGACAAGTGATCACCGATCAACTAGCAGAGGCACCAATTCAAGACCACCAGCCTATTGTTTCAGACTTTCCTGATGAATCTATCATGACACTACAACCTGTGATCGAGGTATGGCAACTTTATTTTGATGGATCATGTACAAACCATGGTGTAGGGTCAGGGATAGTTCTTATCACTCCAGATCATGATACAATTCCAAAGTCTTTCAGACTTAACTTCCAATGCACCAACAATATAGCAAAATACGAAGCACTGGTCATCGGTTTAAAGATATCCATTCAATGGAGAATCAAGAACCTAAAAGTCTTTGGAGATTCACAGTTGGTCATTAGTCAAGTTAACAATTATTATATGACCAAAGATGAGAATCTCATACCATTCAGAGCACAGATGGAAAGATTGCGCACAAAGTTTCATTACATTCTCTTTGAGCAAGTCCCAAGAGCATAGAACAAAGCAGCATATGTGATGGCTACCATAGCATCATTGATTGATATGTCAGGTAACAATACCAAATTCCAGTTTCTAGTGGAGCAACTCTTGGTGCCATCACATCAGGCATCTATCATAGAATCAGTGTGTGTCCTTGTTGGTCCTGAGTCCCCATGGTACCAAGATGTCTATGGCTATCTCCAAAACAATGTCTTACCTCCAAACTTGTCTAGGAACTAGAGAAAAGCCCTCATCTGCCAAGCCTCTAGGTATACCATCCTCTCAACTACTCTATATAGACGAAGTCTAGATGGAACATTACTATGATGTCTCACTTCCATGTAATCCAAAAATGCTTTGTATGAGGTACATGAAGCAATATGTGGAACCCACAGAGGTGGCAATAGCTTAGCTAAGAAAATAATCCGTATGGGATACTATTGGCCTACAATAGAGACAGATGCACACAAGCACATTCAAAGGTGTAGATAGTGACAAATCCATGGAGACCTCATCCATGCACCAGCCCAGGAACTGAATCCCATTACATCACCCTTACCATTTTCAATGTGGGGATTTGACCTAGTAGGCAAAATCACACCTTCTTCAGAAAACATACACAAGTACATCATAGCAACAATGGAGTACTTCACCAAGTGGGCGGAAGCAATTCCCCTCACTTACATCATTGGAAAGCAAATAGCGATGTTCATACTTAACCACATCATCTGTCGATATGGGATCCCCCAAACAATCCTAACATATCATGGTACACCTTTCCAGAACAAGGATGTTGAAGACCTATGTGAATAGTTCCGCATCAAACAAGTGTTCTCATTTGACTACCCTCAAGGGAATGGCCAAGCCGAAGCTACAAACAAAACAATTTTGAAAATCCTGAAGAAAATAGTAAACGAATCAGGGAGAGACTAGCATGTATAGCTTTGTCCCGCATTATGGGCATACAGAACTAGTATGAGAACACCTACAGGAGCCACTTCTTTCTCCCTAGTATATGGATCAGAGGTGGTATTACCCCTTGAAGTAGAAATCCCATCCCTAAGGATATCATTGAAGAACCTGGTTTCAGATGAAGACTATAGAGTAGCAAGGCTCACTGAACTAGAGCTACTAGATGAAAGAAGGAAACATGCTTTCGACCACTTATAAGGCTATCAGAATCACCTTAGAAGGAATTATCACAAGAAGGTGAAGCCATGAACATTTGAGGTAGGAGACCTTGTCCTCATGGAAAATCAGAAGAATCAAGCAGAGCGAGTAAAACCTGGTAAGTTCAAGTCTAACTGGCTAGGACCATTTGTTATTATCAGCTCTACTCAAAGTGGTGCATTCATACTAGCAACACCAGAAGGAGATCAACTCCCTGGCTATATCAATAGCATGCACTTGAAGAGGTTCTACCCTTAAAGGTCTCTATGGTTAAGACATTTATCTACATATCCAGAAAATAACAAAAAAATCATAAAAATACAAAAGTTACCTTGGTGAAAACCTGGAAATCAGGTGCCTTGGCGACAATAAAAAAAAAAGAAGCAAAAAAAGCAAAAAGTAAAGAGAAAACAAAATCGCTCTCTCAGTGAAAACCTGACAATTAGGCGCTATTGAGTAGGTACCTTGGTGAAAACCTGGCAAACAGGTGCCAAGTGTTCAGATCCAGCTTCACCATCAATGAGCTCAAAAAGCTTGAGCACACTTCAAAATGCAAGACTGACTATCCGAAGCAATATCCAGAAGCACGATCCCCTCTAAGCACCAAGCACTTACCCATGGTTAAATACTAGTCCACCAGACTAGGGGGCGATTCTAAATGCCCTGAAAAATCCTAAAAATTAGAAAACTCATCAAAAAATCCTAAAAAGATCAAAAAATCAAGAGAAAATCAATCTTCATAAAAAAACAATAAAAAAATTACAAAAATCCCAAAGCAATAAAACCAACTTGGTTATCAAGAGAGCAAGGGGCAAGCACACCAAGTCAATCAAATGTCACAATCACGAGCTTTGCATATCAGCATTGGGCTCATCTGACACAGATTTATCAATCTATCAATCCAATCAACAAGCAACAGGCGACCAAGCCAAACTATCAATTGTCACAATCATGAGATTTGCGAACAAGCATTGGGAACATCTGACACAACTTGATCAGCTGCCAACACGATCAGAGCAATTAAATCTATCAATCAATACTGTCATAATCATGAGCTTTGCAAACAAGCATTGGGAACATCTGACACAGCTTGTTTAGCTGCCAACACGATCAAAGCAATCAAGCCTATCCAAAAAGTTTGAGCCAATCAAGAGAATCCAACTGCATCAGGGAACTATACAAAAATGTTGACTAGGTCAGTCAAGTCGGTCAGATGTCAGTCTATATTTCAGGGTTATGTTCTTACGCTACTCCAGGATCCACCACGTGAGGAGAGTAGCTATGATAGTCATGAATTATTTTCTTTGATTGCTGTCTGTTGAATGTTCACTTTGATTTCAGGGCCATGATGATTTAGGATAAATGTAGTAGGCGCCATCACTTATTTGGCAGCCGCGCAGTTCCACGATCTGAGCTTAAACCTGGGAAAGAATTGGACATTCCTTCTCTTTTATTTTGCTTGTTTTCTTTATAGAATCAAGAGCTCGCAGCACTATTCAAATGGACTTTGAGTTTCTTTGGAGTTCTATCTTGGTTTCTATGGTCTTTCCCTTTATCTTATAAACAAGAGATCACGATGCTATCCAGATGGACTCTGGGGGCGTAGGAGTTCTATCTTGTTTGTTTGGCTTTCCCTTTCAGAAATCAAGAGCTCACAGTGTTATCCAGATGGACTCTGGGTACATAGGAGTTCTATCTTGGTTTCTTTGTTTTAGATTAACTCAGAGGACAAGCAGTATCTAGATAGTCAATAACTGGGTGCTTTTGGCTCTCTTTCTTTTCAAACAGGGAACATAGTTGAATCCAGATGGTCAAATATTTGGGTGCACTATTGGTCTCTTTCTATTCAATCTCTCTATTCCTTCCGCTATCAAGAGGTTGTGGCGGTATTCAGGTGGTATGTGATCTGGATCATTCGACGCTCTTTCGAAATATTAGAAAATACAAAAAATATGCAATGATGACAAATATTGGAAATAGGGGCAGCGACTTGAGACATTCATCCTTTCTATCAGATCATATCTATCCAAAAAATGCAAAAAGAAAACTTTTCTATCATCAAATTCTATTAGATCAATCTCAGAGCACATCTATCCAAACTAACTTATTTCTAACTATCACATGCATTACTCAGATATTTTGTGCATAGTAGATTGCATTCATTCATTAAGTGCATCAGAAAAGTAAAAAAACATGGTAGTTGCATACATGATAAATCATAAAAACACATGCATCCATAAGAATCTCATATAAACATGC
>MU226926.1:129797-147705 GCA_018584345.1 Thuja plicata | reverse complement strand
ATATCATCACCAATTCCTATATAATAAACCCTTCATAACCATTTGAAGGATCCAGGATTTCAAGCTCTCGTGCGCCATTACTCCGTCAGTTTGGTTCTAGCATTCAAGCCATCTTGCAATCACACACCCGTTTCAATTAGCAACTTCTCAACACTTCTCAAGTCATAGACGTTGCCCTGCCAATACTGAGCATCAATAAACAATGTTTCATAAGGAGTAGAGAGAGACAATAGAAGCTTCAAGCATCTTGGGGTTTGCATTCATTTGTTTTCCTTTCTCTTGCTTGTACATTTTATTGATTATGTTTCATCGTTATTCATTTTAGTAGTATCGTGTATTTGATTCATATCAATTGTGAAACCTTTGTTACTGACCCTTGCCTTTGGAAAGCTTGGGAATCCACGGATCACGAATCGCAAGGAGAGGCGTACAATTAGTACTTGTCTTTGGCTAGAAGAATGCAGGTTTGCTAGAAAATTTTGTCTTTGTATATTATGCATTATTCATCATCTTGCTTATTTAGTCAATATCAGTTTAATTATCTCCTAGAGTCAAGGGGGTCAGGCTTCCTGAGGATGGTGAAAGTTCTAATATCTCATTTCCTGATGACACGACTATTCTATTAGAATTGGAAGAAAGAAATCCAGCTGCATTCATGAGAAAAATGGATATCTTTTGTAAGGCTTCTGGTAGCAAGATTTCCATTTCAAATTTTATCCTCCTTGGCTAGAAGGATACCTGCCCCCCTTGGATTAACAAGTGGCCCATTGCATGCGAGGGCCTTGAGCACTAGGTCAAATATCTTGGCATCCCCTTCTTTGTTAATCCTAATCTGAAAGAAATGTGGGAATGGATCAAGGGTAAGGTGGTTAAGAAGTTGGGTAAGTGGGATAATTAGTACTTGTCTTTGGCTAGAAGAGTGAAGGTTTGCCAGAAGATTTTGGCTTCGTATATTATGCATTATTCTTCAGCTTGGCTATTTAGTAAATATCAGTTCAATTTCCCCCAAAATAAAATTAGGGACTATATATGGTTGGATGACAAAGGGAAAAATGGCATGCTATTAAATGGGAATGGTGTGCCACATATAAGAATTTGTGGGGGGTGGGGGGCTGGGGTTAAAGGATCTCAGGCTTCAAGGTGTATCCCTGGCAGCAAATGGCTGGTTAAGTCCTTTCAAGGTGATGAACCCTGGAAAATTTTACTTAGGAACAATATTTTGAGAGGATCTCCTATAAAAGGAAGGTGGTGGAAATATCTTCAATTCAATGATATTCTTTCAAGAGCCTTAGATTTTAAAGACAAAGGGTCTATTGTCTTCAAAGCTATTTGGAAAGGGTGGGAGAGTGTAAAGTATTTGATTTCTGGTAGTGGGATCTTGATTGGCAGTAACAAAGTGTATGGTATCAAACCAGTCTGGTGAAACTTGGAATATAAAGGTAGGCCTCTTGCACTATTGCAAGGTTGTGTTAGCAATAATAGTCCACCAGAACAACTGAGAAGGGGGAGGGGTGAATTAGTTGTATGCCATATCCTTTAAACTTTAACCTTTAACAATCAAAAGATAAATGCAATTTTGAACACATTAACAACAACACCATAACACAACCATTTGTTTTCGAGGAAACCCTATTAAGGCAAAAACCCTGGAGGGAATTAGTACCCACAAATAATGCACTAAAAGTATAGTTGTAAAGAGGAAAAATGTAAAGAGGTAATGGGAACAAGAAACTTGCACCTCTAAATAATACACTTTACATTTGAAAAGTGGGGGACGGTAAGATTCTCCTCTTAGCCCCAAATTCACAAAGGAAAGATCCAAATTGATTAACTACAAGAAAATGGTCAATGCAGAAATGAATCAATCGATTAGAAATAATAAGAAAGAGGAAAACCTTTCATTCTATTTTGGAGGAGAGTGTGTAATAGATATGAAATGATTAAAATCTTAATTGAAATGAATTGAAGACAAATACTAACCTCAAAGTATAACAAATATGGAAATTGCTATTTTTTGGTGTCTGTACTGAGTTTTTGGAAATTTTACAACCGGATCTGGAATGGAAACATAGAGACGGAGAAAACCCCCCAAAAAATTTCTTTTCTGAGCCACTCGACCTTGACCCAAATACGGGGGCATAATTGTACCCCTTTATGTCGACCTTGACTTGCACTGCTCTGATGGAAAATTTGCTTGCGGATCCTGAAAGTTTGTTGAAAAGGGTATCCGAATCTTCTTTGTAATTCATTGTTCCGTACCTGTACCTATAATAAAAATGGTTTTGTTTGTTGGGGGAGGGGTTTTCCTTGGTCAAACCCCATTTTTGGAATTAACCTTAAAATATAATTGAAATTGCAGTAATAAACAAAGTAAATAGAATAATTCACCTTTCTTATGTTGAAACCCTTGTGGAGGATTCGAATCCTTGAATCCACAAGTATGAATGCTCCAAATGGATGTAGAATTGTAGGATGTAGGATGTCTCAAATCAATTATCTTTAGATCTTCAAAACCAATCTTGAATGGATCTTGGAATAGGAATAATCTTGAATGGATATGGATGGAGAAATCTTCAACAAGAGGGTTCCATAGAGCTTAAATCCTTCAATGGCTACTAATGGTTCTCCTTGATGAATTGAATCTTGAATCCTTGAATGCTTGAATGCTTTGATAGATTATGTGTAGATTATCCTTCAATTATGTGTGGGTTTCCATTATTGAAAATGAGAGGAGAAGGCTTTCTTATATACTAGTCTAGGGCGCAAACTTCTAGAGAGGTCGACATATGAGAATTAAATTCCAATTAGGCTCATATCCCTAGAAGTGGACCTATATTAAATATCTTTTTAAGAGTCGCTATTTCGGAGCCCAAAACAGCCAACCCGGAAGTGGGAAATAATTCTTTCCAAACCCCAACATCCAAAAAATTTTGAAATTTTAAATTTAGACCCTGGGTCAGGGTCAAGGTCGACCTTGACCCTGAGGTTAAGAACCTCAAAATCTCAGAGTAGGATACCAGAAACAAGTAGGAGAGAAGTGGAAAACAAGGCAGGATAGAGGAAAAACTAGATCCAAGTCAAAGAACCATTCAATGCATTTGACATGACCCCAAACCACTTACTCAGAGGGCTAAACCAGTCGTAAATGGAAGTGCTTCCATTTTCCAATGATACAATAGTATCCATGTTAGGAGATTTAGCCATGTTAGTAGCTGATTATTACATATTGTACATAGTCCCTACTAAAGGATAGACCATGTTAGGAGTCAAGAGAAACAACAAGCTCACTACCTAAAGAAGGTTAAATCCACCTTCAGGACATACTGTCTGAAATATAGATGTATAGTTTAGATATACAATCCAATGAATTGACTGATAGAAATAACTTTGCTTAAATATTTCCAATGAAGTTCTTTAATCATAGCCTATGCTCTACATCCAATAGAATTTACAAATAGAAGCTCGCAGCTTCCACACTTCTCTGTCTCATTTCACACTCTCCACAAAAGAAAACAACTTTCCTTTATACAAGTTTACAATAAGTACTTAGGTTGGCTAATTAAGACTTCCCCAATGTACAAATAATTACATAACTCCTTGATAAGATACACATGGTACCTATAACAAGTAAACATCAATTATAATGCATCAAATATAATCCAATAGCCACAATCCATTCTCGTTATCCATAATACACACTACATCTCTGAAGTCATCCCCAAATAGATGTTCTCCAAAATACACGCCACAACTATTGTCACCAAGAGTCTTGAGACCCAAGAATCATAACAAACATTCCTCAACATGTTCCTGACATTCCTCAATCTTGCATAACATGAATCGTGCTTGCACCCAAATTATCCTTAAAACTCAGAGTCTAACTCTGCCACAGTTCACTGTCACTGTTCTGCTAACAATCTTCACCAAAATTGTTGTAACTCAAGCAAACAGAAACATAAGCTCAAACGACCTTATATATAAGATCAAAGCTAATCCCTATACACATCCCCATCTTCTCAGACTTTGAAACATTCGTACAGAGTTTGTACACTTCTGTCAGTCATCCATGCACCAGTGATAACCAGTCTGTCTGTCTTCATTTATTTTTTGAAAGTCACTTTGACAACTGTTAACCAACTGATTCAGTTCATCAACCTCTCTTGAGTTCAAAAAGTTCTGGAAAGAATTAATGTACTGTGTAGTTCTAACACCATCTTTGAAGATACAAATAGAACCTTCATGAACCAACATCATGCACCTGCTCTTGGGGATCTCCTTCATCACTGAGACCTGTGAGATAATTGAGAAGTGCATGAGTTTAAGATTTAACTCAGTAGGACTTCTTTTCTCAATTTGAAAAATCTCCCTGTTTCTATCCTTCAAAAGTAGCCATAAAATCTCACAAGTAAGACAAGAACAAAAATTGTTCAGTCTGGAGTCAAAAATTCCACATAACCAGCAAGAATTTTGCACCAAGACAGTCCAGGTTTGTTGTTCCACACAATAGGGGATCCAAGAAAAATTGCCCAAACTCTGCGAGCATAAGTACATTCAAAGAAAAGATGTTCAAAACTTTCAGCCACATTACACATACCACACAAAACATACTTGACACCCACATAGGACAAAACTTTACCCACATTTTTTTTTTAAAAAGTAACATCCATTTGAAGAAGACCTTTTTGGTTTAGAGGGGACCAGGCAAAAGAAAAATTGCCAGTCTGAAAAAGGGCAATCAAAACCCCAGCTCTGAGTAACACGATTGAAAATAGAGGGGTCATTTTTAAGTAAACAATAAATCTATTTAGTAGAGGACTCCAATAACAGAGTACCATCATTCCATTTACATTGCTTGAGAAAATCAGTAACATCCATATATTTTCCCATCGAGGCCCCATTGACTACCTTAGCAATAAAAGTGTACTTTTTTTTTGGGATAATGACATATCATACTTAAGAACAGGCTCCTCCCATGTCCCTAACCATCCATAAATCTATAGATCACCAATCTGGGAAATACCTTTGGAATTCCATATTTTTGCAGAGTAGCTTTGAGTTAATGCCAATGGTTTATTATTTAGATATAATCCCCACCAGATTGACCTCTTACCAATAGAATATCTAGGTTGGCTTCCAACAACACCTCGGGAGGAGATAAACCCCCTGAATTGAGACCAAGCCTTCTGAAAAGATGCGAAGATACAAGAACCAAAAAATTTCATCTTGAAGTCACCCATGATGATGTCACACAAGGCGATGTCTTTCCATTATTTTCCATTTTTAATAACAGATATCTCAATGTTGTTTCTAATAACAATTTTCCATGGCTCACTACCCCATAGAGCCTTGTAGATCCATTTAGCTTCTAGAGAAATACCATGTGCCTTGATATCCTTAAGGCGAAGGCCTCCATATTTTTTGGACCTACAACACCAATCCCAGCTAACACAGTGCCTCTTCTTATTTCCAAGCCCATCAGACCATAAGAAATCCCTAAGGATTTTTTCTCGCATATTAACTTGATAGTTGGAAAATAGCCATGTAGATGAGAAAATATGTGATGAGAAGACAATACTTTTTGCACCACTTGAACCCTCCCTGCAAGAGACAATTCTTGAGTCTACCATTTAAGATGTTTCTTGTTCATCTTCTCTAGAATCCATGCCCACATGTCACTAGTATGGGGTTCAATAGAAAAGGGGATCCCCAAGTGTCTAACAATACTTGAGGGACCAGCCAACTGCCATCCACAAGAGGCCACCCAATTAGGTGGCAGATCAGATTAGCCCAACACAGTGGATTTGTGAGGGGCCACCTTAGCACCAAAGAAAAGACAAAATAATTGCAGTCTATGTAATGTATTACTTAAATTTTCCTCAGAAAGTTCAAGAAAAAGAGAGGTGTCATATTCAAATTTAGCATCGATAAGTTCATCAAAGTTGGGGAGGGAGATACCCATAACTGGAGGGCCAAGGTTGTCAGCCCGAAGGATATAATGTAGGGAATCAACATCTATAAAAAAAAAGGGATGGAGGAATGGGGAAACTATGTCTAATGGATCTTTGGAGGGGGATGGGGTCAGAGAGATCACCATTAATATAAATCATTGTAAAGGAATCAATAAAAATGATCCTAATCCATTTGAAAAAGTACTCTAGGAACCCAAATGCATGAAGCATACCCATGATAAAAGGCCACTCCACTTTGTCATAGACCTTTTCTAAATCAAGCAATACTATAGAAACATTCTAACCATCAAACCTGGCCTAGTGCATAGCTTCCCAACTAGTGATGAGATTCTCTATAATATACCTTCCTTGAATAAATCTAGTTTGTGTGACTGAAATAAAGTTTTTTAACAAATCAACAATTCTTCCAGCTAGCACCTTGGCAAATAATTTTGTAGAACATATTCAACAATGTAATTGGTCTTCAATTTTTAACAAGGGTTTTATCTCTCTGATTTAGGAAGTAACTTAATGACACCTCTATTAATATTCTCCCCCCAAATACCCTCTATCAAACACATCTTCATAAAGTGAAAAAAACTCACATCTAATCTATTCCATGCTTTGCTTATAGAATTTAGTAGGAATACCATCAAGTCCAGAGGACTTACCATTAGCAAGAGAACTAATAACAGCATGTATCTCCTTAAGTGTAATATTCTTTTCCAACATGTCAATCTCCTGAGAAGACAACTTTTTTGGGATAAACTTAAGACAACTTTCTAATGCCTCTTGATTTCCCTCACCATGTTTAGATGAAAATAGGTCACTATAGAACTTGAAGAATGCATCCTTAATTGCATAATGATCTTTGGTGATTACAGAGTTACTTTGAATCTCATCAATCAATTCCCTTTTGTTCTTAACTCTGATAATATTGGAAAAATATTTGGAACCTTTATCCCCCTCATGAATCCAATTCATTCTTTCTCTAACTTTCTGATCTTTAATCTTGTAACTTTGGAACTTCCTGAGATAGTGTTTATCCTCAATCAATTCTTGTTCTAGTTTTGGATCCCCACATCTAGATTGAATATATTTTTCAATATCATTCAATTTAGACCATAGGAAATTTTCTTCTTTATTTTTATCCATTGCATACTTCTTGCCGATGAATTGAAACATCTGACGACGGGTATTGATAAGGTAGTTCCAATGTTCACTGGGTCAGAGGTTGGGATTGCAAAGTTTGGAAAGAAAAGTGGTCATATTGATGACCTCAATATTGTCTGCATCATCAAGAAGGGAAACATCCAGTTTAAATAGACCATTCTTAGCGGCTCTCACAGAGGATGTAGTTTCGGTATCCAAAAGTACAAAAGCAGAAATGGGAGAGTGATTAGAAATGGATGCAAGCATGCCAGTAACCGGGAATTCCCATCATGTGATTGAAATGAGAAGGAGAAGGAGTTTCCATAAAATGTATCAAGTCTAAAATATAATCTATGTTGTCCACTCTGATTATTACACCATGTAAACCATATATCAGAATATGTCATTTTTTTCTTTCTAGTGGGTCTTTCAAGTTGAATTTCCTAATAAACTTTTGCTAGAAAAAGAACTCATTACCTTTCCAACAATGCTTCAATCCTCCTTGATTATCACAACTATGTTCCACCATGTTTAAATCACGCACAAAAATCCAGTGAGCATCATGTAAGGAAGAGGTACACCGGTCCCAAAAACTAGCCCTTTCTCTGTAATCATTGGCAGCATAAACATTTCATATACCGATGAGTCTATTATTAATATTGAGTGTTACCCACAGAGCTCTTTGACATGAGGATCCACCATGTTCAACAATGCAATCCACCCAGTTAGGGCCAATAAGAATAACAGTTCCACCTTTACCTCTAACATGATCAGAATGGAAACCCATGGCTTTATCCCATAAAAATTTGAGCATCGTATATGCTTGGAAACCCACAAATTTAATTTCTTGGAGGCATACAATGTTTTTATTTTTCAAATTATTGCACCATCTTCTAACTGCATATTTTCTATCCCTCTCACATTCCAGTTGTATGTGCATCATCATGAATTATTTGGATGACAATTTCTGGTTCTTGTATAATTTGTTAAAATACTCCGGCATCTCAGATTTATTCATTTTACTATTGTTTGACAAGGTGTGTCTATCCATGGATTTTCTTTTCTTCTTGGCATTGACCACTTCGATGAAAAGATCATTATCCTCGGCATTCTCATCCAATGGAAAGGACTTAGGAAGAGGGGGGGTCTCCTTTGCAAGATGCAACAGATCATTATTGATCTTGATAGTCTTTTTTTTAATACTATCAAGGGCCATCTGTTGGGAGTTCAATCTGGTGGGTCCAATCACAGGGCTCAACACTGGGAGGTCTACTGATTGATCCCTACTTAGGGTTGATGTGAGGGTATTTGGTGGTGGGGGTGTTGACAGGGTTAGCATGGTGAACCACAAATTCTTGATCGAAGAGGGGGTTCACAAGGGTAGAAAAAGTATTATCCACAGGGATGAAATTGGTACCATGAGAGCCAATATCATGAGCAGTTATTTTAGATATCTTATTAGCATCAACATCTGTATCAAGTTTATTCTTTCTCTCTGAATTATATTCCTTACTAGAACCAACATTAGTTTCATTGTTGACCTTCTCACTAGACACATTAAAATTAGCAGGCTAGGTGCACTTTAAAGACGGAAACTCCTTTCTATTATGACCATTGAGCTTGCAGTGGAAGAAAGCCCCTAGATTACCCAATGGGGCCAATTCCCATGAAAAGAGTTCTTCTTCAAAGTTTAGGGAAATAACATAAGGAACTTCAACATCGGGAGCAAGAGCTATAAGGACTCTCACATTTGAATGTGGTAGAGTAACCCTAGATTACCATTTGTTTGCTGGAATTGACTTGGAATTGGAAAATAGGAATTGGTGAATTGGTATGGCCAATTCCAATTTTGGTACAAAATGAGCATTTCTCCAATTCCACCTCCCTACCTAGAATTGGAATTGACTCATGGAATTGGAATTGAGAATTCAATTTTGAGAAGGGAAACTAATTCCTGTTTTCCAATTCCAGGTCAATTCCAGCAAACAAACAACTAGAATTTAGGTTGGAGATTTTTAATTTCAATCCAGTTGGGTGCAAAACTTGCAATAAATTGTTCAACATTACCCTTCGACGATCATGGAAAAGCTCGAAACAGAGAGTGACCCACATTCCAAAATCCTTTTTTAGGGCTCTTTCTTGCATATTGTGAGATTTCAAAAAAATAATGAACATGCGCTTTTGTAACATTCTACAAAAATTAACATGTAAACAAGTTTCTTTCCCCAAACATTGGCCAACTAGTCATCCAAGAATTTATGAGAAGGTAGAGAGTCATGGTCCATACACACAAAAATAATTGCAATATTTTTCAACCTAGCTTGCTTAGCCCTAATATCTTTAACCATATCTTCGTTAGGAGAAAGAGACAAAGTCTTCAAACCAAGAGAAGAAGACCTACCATTTGCTCCTCCTCCTGGGTCATTAGTGACGACATCTCAACTTTGGCCCGTCCACCTCTATCGATTGCAACCCTTCCCATTCCACCATGCCCTCCGAATGTTGGTATCCTGGAGAAGTGTCCATCAAAGCCAACATAAGGCGGACACACCGGAACATAAACTTATGTAACCATTGATTTGTATGATGACTTTTTCTTAAAAGCACTTGGTTCAATTTTTTCCTTGTCTAGAATATGATTAACAAATTTTCTATTATTATCCTCCAACGTATCAGCCTCGGCCATAATGACTTCAACATCCTACCTATTAGTGATCTTATCATGATTGTCATCCATGCCCTAGAATCACATGAGTGACCTACATCGGGAGAAAGACTGTCCAAGCCCAAACTCACACGAGGGACAGAAAAACAAGCAGGGAAAGGAAATAAAATGAAGGCAAACCAAATAAAGCACAATAAAAACCAACCAAAGAGAAAAAGCGACACCACAACAAACACAAGACACACAGACACATTGAGCCACACAAACCATGCACGAACCCCAAGGAAGGCAATATGTCAACCTTCTCAGAGTTTGTACCAGTTGCAGAGCCCTTCTTCCGTTTCTAAAGTTTTTTTCGTTAAAGAAGGCTTAAGAAATATAGGATACCCAATTGACTAGGGTTACCTAAGAAAATCAAGAGATTTTTTAGGCCGAAGTAGAAGAAAAATGATCTTGGAGTCAATCATAATTAGGGTGATTGATTTTTCCACTCAAAACTCCACTATTATTAGAATATATGGTGCACATATTACACCTCACATTTTTTTTGGGAAAATATTTGACAAGATTGCTTTGTTGGAAATTGTGTGGAAACTAAATTATTCAAATAATATTCCTTAAAGGAATGTTAAGAAAAGGTCCCTTCCTTCTAGCATTATTTTCTTTTCTTTTGACATCACATTAGAGAAGGGTTTGGAGTTTATTTACTCCAAGTTGCAGCCTTATAGGATGGATGTGGATAAACAATGAAATTATGATTCAAAGCATTCCATCCATATGACTAGAATTGGGGTTAGATTACTAGGATTTATTCTCAAGTATGATAACATTGAAGATTTGATTAGAAATTGCTCATTCGAAATAGAAGTAAAGAAGAGAAGAGAAGCTTCAATCAAAATTAAGATTTCAAAAGAGAAAAGGAAAGGGGTTGATCCCTCATACAATGGATCTCACATAGATAAATGACCCAATCCTTAGATTCCTTGTCATGTTTAACAATGATACAAATATCTTGATGATTGGCCTCTCTAAGTGTAATAGATCCTATATCCTACAAACTTTGATCTAATAGAGTTTTAATGTTTAATTGTTCACCCTTATAGGCTTTAAATCTAATAAAGAATACGTGCGTCTAACAAAAACTTTGGAGAATCTATTGAATTATAACAATCACATTCTCCTTAGAACGAGAGACAATCCAATTCAATGATGATGAATCAGGGCTGTGAACAAGAAGCAAACTTGGTATTTGCTCCAAAGATGATGTTTTATAGTACTAGTCTTAAATTAATTGTATTCACTTGAATAAAAGAATTCTAGATATGCTTCTTAGGTATGCCAACATAGGGTGAAGGTTGGGCTTCATACTAGATATGCCTATTGGCACATGTAAGATATTAAGTATGCATGCATGGGCATACCTACATACAAATTTATTGAGGTATAGACTATAAAATTTTCAACTTGTGAGATGCATAATATCTTTTTTCATTCAATAGTTATATAAATTGTTATAATTCAACTTGCAACCTATATTCTATTGTTGCATGCATCAACCATGTTGGAAGGACAATAAATGCTTCCAAAAATAACAAGTTACATTTATTTGACAATAAATGATATTTGGACATTTCATATCCATCATGTATGGATGGATGCATTCATTGTATGGATGTATGCATTCATTATGACTATACTTACCTCCAAAGATGATGTTTTATAGTACTAGTCTTAAATTAATTTTATTCACTTGAATAAAAGAATTCGAGATATGATTCTTAGGTATGCCAACATAGGGTGAAGGTTGGGCTTCATACTAGATGTGCCTATGGGCACATGTAAGATATTAATTATACATGCATGGGCATACCTACATATAAACAATGCAAATTTATTGAGGTATAGACTATAAAATTTTCAACTTGTGAGATGCATAATATCTTTTTTCATTCAATAGTTATATAAATTATTATAATTCAACTTGCAACCTATATTTTATTGTTGCATGCATCAAACCATGTTGCAAGGACAATAAATGCTTCCAATAATAACAAGTTACATTTATTTGACAATAAATGATATTTGGATTTTTCATATCCATCATGTATGGATGTATGCATTCATTATAACTATACTTACATATACTTATGCACATAGGTATGAATAATATGGAGATTCCCTTTGCTAAATGATTCAAATGAATTAGGGTTGGTATTTAAATACACCACCTAATGGGCAATAAAAAGTTATTGCACTTTTATTAACTCATAATGAACAAAGGAAAAGATAAGAAAATTATGAGTTTAATTTTTGAGTTATAAATTTTAGGAATCAGATCTAATGTTGGTAATTTTTAAGTTATAAATTTTAGGAATCAGATCTAATGTTGGTAATCCAAATTACTTTCATGCTTGTGGGAAATATACTAGATCAACAAACAGTAAATTTAAGATTCAAATAAATGTGGGAACTATACTAGATCAACAAACAATAAATTTAAGATTCAAATAAATATAATGTAATTGAATTAAATGACATCATATATTAATTTATATGCAAAATAGATCCATCTTATATTTTAATAAATACATTTAAAAACAATCTAATAACCTTTACACATTGTTTTACTATTACAAGAATAATAACTAACCATAAAATCAAGTATATATGATATAGATATAAATTACAATCAAATTTTACAATTTCTATCCGTAATAATACACTCCCTTCCCCCAACCCAACAGAAAGAAGCTTACATTTTTAACCAAAAAAATTTCTTCACTGGAATACAAAATGGGCATTAAATTTTAAAGGCCAATACACTTAAATGTCTGTTTATACACCAAATGTTGGCTTAAATATATTTTTACTGGAGCAGCTTGGAAATATATGCCTCTAACACCATCTTGGCAGTAATCTCATATGTTTTCTCTGTAGAATGAACAGCATCCCAAAATACATACTTGGAAGCATTTGAACAGGTGTTTGTGTTTCTACTGTTGCATGTAGGCCCAACCTCTGTCAACCCTGTTCCACAGCAACCCCTACTAGAAATTTCAAAGCCTGCAACAAATAATTTACATTCTACATTAAATACAACAACAATAGAAATTGAAATTCACAGTTGTGAAAACTATAATATAGTAATAAAAACATTATAATGCTTCCTAGTTTCTAGATCGAATTGCAGGAAAAAAATCCAATAGAAAAAACATCAAAATTCATACCATATTTAACAGGATTTTCTACAATGTCATGAAAACTGTTATAGATGTCAATAAAGGTCACTTTAATCTGAGGAAGGCTGAGTTTGAGGCCCCTGAGCATTGATTTTAACTTTGTATTGTAAGAAAGGGCATGTTTGTTAAGATCCTGAATGCATCCCTCTGAATTGGGTTGCCCATACAATGTTTTGGAGAGTGGTAAGCACCCAGGTGGGGGAATACCATATACACCAAATTTCCTACCTCCAGCTTTATACATCTTCTGCAACATTTCATTACAACATACCATAATCTTCAAGAGGAGTCATATAACTAATTGAAAAATTTCTGATGCTATTATTAAAAGAATTATAGGGAAATTTTCAATTTCCATCTTATGGCCTAATAAGTAAATAAATTTTGCAGTCCCACAGTTCTTGACTAAATCTATTTGAGTTATCCTTATTGGGTTTTTGAACAGAATGCCATTTCTATGAAATATTTTGAACTGATTTCTACCTCAATAAAACTGCTGCAGATTTCCAGAAGGAAGTCTTCATACTCTGCAATGTTGAACTGCTGCCTTCTATGAGGAAATTGGTTGTAATTCCCCATAAAATCATTAGTTCCTGCTGAGATTAGGAATATGGCTTCTCCAATTATCAAGGACGAGTTTTCTTCTCCCACCAGCTCTGCCAACATAGACTTGTACTCTTTGAAATACTCCATTTGTTTCCATAATGGTATCACAGACTGCAAAAACCAAAACCAAATGTGATATCTAAGAATCTTTCATTAATTCTTTATTTAGAATTGTTATATTTGGGAGATGATTTTGCAGGGGAAGAGCATCAGTTATAATTTATGTTTCAATTACAGTTCATTGGTTTTCATTGATTAAAAGTTCATTAAAAAATCATTTCATTTTTTGGAAAAAAGGTTTATAATTATATAAATTGTACAATTGTATTGATACCAATGGCATATCATTATTGAGAAGGGGTAATGAGATAATAAGAAATATGTTTCAGCCAACACTTTGAAATGACCACTTTTTTAGCCTTGCATACATAAGAACCCCACAACATTCATATTAACTGCCCAGAAGCTAATACAATAGCTCTAAGTAGTTCAGTCCCATATGAAAAAACAAAATAAAATAATCAAAATCTGATGTACCATTTAGGAGCTTGGGGTGGGCAAAGTTAGCTATAATTGGCTACTTGTACTCTTCTCCTAGTTGAACATTCTAATTTGTGTCTCTAGAAAATTCTACATAGCAATTTCAGATCACTTTGAATTTTTTAAAACAGCTTACATCACAAGTCTCCTGCTTATAACTAAGGTCTTCTAACAAAGGTCTTCCAGTCGCATCATAAAAAATGATGCCACATCACATACTTTTTGTTAATTTGTAAGACTTAAAAATAGTTAGACAAGTAGATATACCAAGTCATGTTTTATTTACATATTGATGTAACGTCCTATAATTTTTAAATTAAAAAAATATTTCATTTGAATATAATTAGTCATATCAATACATACAACTTCAAAATCACAACTATTAACATCTTACTATTAAAAATACTGAACATTATATCTACAAATTAAATCATAACTATTTGAACACTTACTTCATATCTCTTAATAACTATCACTCACTCAACCATTACATCTTTTACTTCATATCTCTTAATAATTATCACTCACATAATTTCATAACTCCACAAAACCACCAGAAGCTAGGTGCATGAGCATTGAAGACATAACAGAAGATTCATCTATGGAAGCTTAATATTTGAGCACACTTACAAGAGCTTCTGCAGTGAGGTTGTCATATCCAGTTCCTGCAGAAGCAAAACTGACACCTGTGAGCAGATCTTGGGGATCAAGACGAGGATCTAAAAATGGAGGCAGTCTGTCCTTAAGCCCAAGCCCTGCAGCTGAATGTACCAAAAATATTCCATACTTTAGAGAACCAAACATAACTATGGAACTGGTCTTTCACATTAAGAAATATTAATAGCAGAAATAAAAAAGATTCAGAGCACATCTATATTATTTTTGCCAAAAAACTAGTAGCAAATCACTTCTTTACATCTGTAAGAGAATGTTTCAGGGGTTTCAAACATACCTATAAAATCTGTGGAGAGTTTCCCATTACAGAAGCGACCTGTAGGTTCCTGATCAGTGAAATCTCTGCCATGGGGTGGAAAGTTAGCCTTAACCAAAGTGGGTATGAAGTTATTATTGCCCGGATCTACAATGGAGTCCCCAAATGTGAAAAGTGCAGGAACTTGAGGTACACCAACATTATAATCACTGTGTCCTGATCCACCACAGAGAAGGAAATACTGAACCAGTGAGATGAACAGATAAATATATCTTCCATTCTCCATGTTCGAAGACTGTCATAGAATTATCTGTTCCAATTTGATGACAGTTTATAGAACTCATAAATTCATGCAATAACCCCATATTAATGTCAAATTCAATAGAACGGGGAAGTTATGAGGAGTTAAGGCCAATGTGTACCTGTCCCTGTTAAATCATATGAGCCTTCATAACTACCTGCAAATTAATCAGGGGGTAGATGGGACATTAACTTAGATAGACGTAGAAAATGTGATATATGTAATGCAAAATTGAAGTGGTATGGTGAGGAAGAAGGCCTTTGTGGGCACAAAGGGACCTCCAATTGAAAGCACCTCTGATTTTAAGCAATTAAGTTTAAAGATATGGAGATTTTGCTCTGCATCACATCACATTTTATTCATAAAAGAGATCAACAAATAGCCAGGGCAGACTATATACAGCTGTCAGTGAACATATCCATTGGTGCTTGCTGAGGATATATGTAGGGAAAAGATCACTACTAGACTGACTAGCAATTCCACCTTATTAAAGGTTTAGTAATTCCACTAAAAAGTACAATAGATTGGTAGAGTTATATTCGTGTAATGGCCACATTTGTCCATCTTTTGAAAGAATGATTTGATACATTTGTCCGTCTCTATAAAATTAAAAAAAGTATGTTAACTTTTGAAATTTTTAATGTGGTCCTAGTTTAGGAGAGATTACAATGACAACTCTTCCCCCAATCAATAGTAAGGAGGGAAACGGCTATGCAGCTGCCAAACCCTTTCTGAATTGACCATTAAAGTGAATTTATTAATTAAATTAAAATTCAGTCATTTATTCAACTTAAAATTCATCAACTCATATAAACTTAGATGGTATAAATATAATGGTATAATAGACACTAGATGTCATTTTGGGTATTCAAATATGGATCTCCATCTTGAAAAATAGACATATTTGCAATTTTGCATTAAAAATACTAATTTTCATTTATTAATTAATAATTTTTTAATCGTTAATTAATCATTTATTTTCTTTTAATTTTATTTTTCAAATCATCTAATCATGTCTCCAAAATTAATTAAATAATTAGTTTTATTTAATTAATTAACCTTAATTGATTAATCTTCATTAATTAATTAAATTTAATTTTTTAAAGTTTAAATTTAAATATTTAAACTTATTAATTAAATTCTTTTAATTAAATTAATTTAATTTTATTCAATAATTCAATTCTAAATCCAAAAAGAATTCAAATAACACATGTTTGAATACTTTAATTAAAAAAATCAATTAAATATTCAAATAAATCCTTTCTCAAGTTCAAAAAGGTAACTCATGGTCAACTTTTCAGTTAACTAAACATTACCTCTTCTCTCCAAGTTGAAGAGGTGAAGTTTACTAGTTGCTTCTCAGTTAACCAAACTTTATCTCTTCTTTCCAAATTGAAGAGGTGGAGTTTACTGGTTGCTCTTCAGTTAAACTAAAACAACACCCCTTCTCTCCAAGTTGAAGAGGTGGAGTTTACTGGTTGCTCCTCAGTTAACTAAAGCATCACCTCTTCTCTCTTAGTTGAAGAGGTGGAGTTTACTGATTACTTCTCCAGTTCATTTTGATCTGAACCATTCATTCTTTAATCTCTGGGATCAATCTCAACCATTCAAATCATTTTTCATATTCTATATAATCAACCCTTCATAATCATTTGAAGGATCTAGGATTTCAAGCTTTGGTGCGCCCTTACTGTGCAAGATTCTTGCTAAAGGCATTCGAAGCATTCTTGTGATCAAAATAAATATCATCTTTCGACGCTCCCAAGTCATAGACGCTGTCGATACCAATACTGAGCACCACACACACAACGTTTCAGAAAGAGTAGAGAGAGACAATAAAAGATTCGAGCTTTGTTAGTTTACATTCGTTTGTATTCCTCCTTGATTGCTTGTTATTTTATTGTTCGTAGGTTCATTCTTAGTAGTTTGATTGATCTCTTTCATTGCAAATTGGTGCTACTAACCTTCGTTATTTGAGTGTACAGAGCACAACCTATACATTTTGGTGAACCTGATGTGAATCAAACAACCCAATAATCGCTTGAAGACGACAAATAGGACTTTCTGGCCTCGGTAGTACAGCTGCAGATTTTTTTTTTCCTTTATTTTTTGATATCATTGTAATTTCGCAATCACTAGTATTTTGCCGCAATTGACAAAAATCTTTCGCAATTGATTGGTTTAATGTCGCAATCGATTTGAGGGTTTCGCAAATCTTCTCTGTCTTTATTCAATTCTCTATTTTTTAACACTGAGCCGTAATTGACCGATCTGTACCGCAATTGAGAGAAGTTTACCGCAATTAATTTATCCATGCTGCAATCGATAGCATATTGCCGCAATTGACGGTAACTGGACATAATAACCCAGCCAAAATAACCCTGGACACAATAACCCAGGGACACAATAACCCAGGGTCACAATAACCCATGGACAAAATAACCCATGGTCACTTTAGATCAAGTTAGTATGCTAAAACGGGGATTGTGAGGCACCATAGAGGATATTTAGGTCAATTTTAGACCA
>MU226926.1:105811-119663 GCA_018584345.1 Thuja plicata | reverse complement strand
AAGGTCCTACACTAGTGACAATAGGTGTGACCCCTAACTCTTGAGCTTCTTGAGCTAAAGGTTTAACATTCAAATTCACAAGATGAGTAATACTACGCAAGAAATTAATACCTTGATCATTATCATGCAGAACTTTCTTAAGAGCCTCTATAGCTTGGATAGAATCTTGATTATGGTTTTCTTGGATAAGCCAATTTCCCATTTTATCAAGTTCGGTTGAAAGGTTTTGCACTTGTTCAGGAGGAACCCTTAAAGTGTCATCTTCATCATGAGATGAGTGAGAAGAGTTATGCTCCATGGAAGGATTGGAATCACAAGTTATCAAATTGTCATTCAGGATCCTAAGGAAAGGAGAGGAAGACTCGGGATCAAAGGAACCATAAGTCTATGGCTTGTTCTAATCAGAATACTATAAGTAGGACTAGATGTGGTAAAGCTCATACACCAATATAATGCAAATGAACTAACACAAAATTTTGATCTATTGAATTTAAATGCAATTTGAAAGAAAATGCAAGATCTAGCATAAAATGTGTAAATCTAACACCAAAAAGAAAGAGTTGTCTATCGCGGGTTCACCAAAATGTAAAGGGTTTTAGGAGATCGTGTGTGAAGGGGGGTTTGATTTGTTTAGAGTATGTTGATTTCCTTAACTTTACTTTATATTTAATTGAATTGTATTGATTGTATATTGTAATTGTGATTAGGGAGAAGATACGATGTTTCTCTTTTATTCCCAAATGCACAAATGGAAGATCTAAGTTGATCAACCTAAGAGAAGGGTTAATGCCCAAATGAATCAACTATTTGGAAAGGAGAATAACAAGAGAGATACCTTAAATTCTATTAATTATATGTATAGAAATGATATATGACAGTAATTGAAGAAATAGAAGAAATGCACTAACCTTGAAATATTACAGATCAAAGAATGCTATTTTCTGAGGTATGTAAACTGTTTCTAGAAAAAATGACAGTTGATCCCAAACTGGAATGCAGAGATGAACAAAACCCAGAAATATTTTTCCATTTTTATGTCGTCTTATGAAAAAGGTCGACCTTGACCCACAAATGTCAACCCTGACCCAATAATGTCGACCCTGACTTGCACAGGTCTGACAGGAAATCTGTTCACGCCGTCTGAAAGAAAGCCGAAAAGGGTATCTAGATCTGGTCTCAAATCTGCTATTCTAAACCTGTACCTACAAGAAAAAGGGGATTGTTTGTTGTGGGGGAGGGGTTTGCCTTGGTCAAACCCTAATGTTGGAATTAACCTCAAATATATGTAATTGAAATTACAGAAATGGACAAAGTAAATGCATAGATTCACCTTGCTTGAAAAAGTCCTTGTGGCGGATTCGAATCCTTGAATCCACAAGTATGCTTCAAAATGTAGAATGTAGAAAGGTAGAATGTCTTCAATCTCTTTCTTGTGGATCTCCAACACCAAGTCTTGAATGGGTCCTTGAATTTGGAATAGGCTTGGAAGAAGGTGGATGGAGAGATCACCAAAAGAGCATTATGTAGCTTAAATCCTTCAATGGCCTCCGATGGATCTCCTTCATGAAAATGGATACTTGAATGGATGAATGCTTTCTTTGAAATCTTTCTCCTTAGCTTTCTTGAATCACCCTTGAAGATAGTTTTCTTGATGATAGTTATCATTTGTAATGCTTCAATAGAGGACTTAGAGAAAATGAGAGAGAAAGCTTCCCTTTTATATGAAATTAGGGCACAATCTTCTAAGGAGGCCTACATAGGAGGATTAATTTTTCATTAAAGCCTTTACCCCCAGGAGAGGACCTATATTAAATATAATTTAAGAATCAACGCTTCAGAACCTGAAACTCGACCTGGAAGCGGGAAATACTTTTTGCAAAGGTCGACTTCCAAAAATTGTGAGACCCCAGGATCTGAACCCTAGATCAGGGTTGAGGTTGACCTTGACCTAGGTCAGGGTCAAGGTCAACATAGACCTAAAAGGTTGACCCTGACCCTGAAGCCCAGAATCACTAGTCTACAGTTCAAAATGCAGAAATTAGGCTAAACAAGAGTGGAAAGAGGGATAGAACAGGGGGGAAGCCATGTCAAGATCAGGAACCCATTCAAGGCACTTGTCATGACCCCAAACCACTTACTCGAAAGGATAAACAAGTCTAAAATGGAAGTGCTTCCATTTTTTGACTATACATTGCCTTATCTAATGCACGTGCTACGACTTTGGAGGCCCGGGTTACAGCGGCCGAGTCCAGAGAATGACAGGCTCAAGCTGAGGTTTGCTCATTTATTGATAGTGTACAAGATGTCTCACACCGGAGGTTCTTGACAGGTATTATAGATCTGGGCATGACGCTTAGAGAGAGATTGAGTATTGGAGGCGTCATTATGAGGGCACAGTTCCTACAGCACAGAGGGTGCCTAGTTACACAGCTTTACAGAGATCTAGCAGGGCCCAACAATCTCAGAGTAGTGGTGTTAGAGCTCCTGGTTCTTCCTATAAGATAGATTTTAACATGCCACCCCTTTTCCACCTCCTAGAGAAGGTGGGGGTAGATCCTGTTGACTTATGTATCATGTACCATTTTTGTAGTGATTCCATTGTATATACTCTGACTAGTACCATTTTTGTATCCCAACACTGATATTTATTGATATATATGTTGATTACCTTCTTTGATCAGACTTGCAACCATTCATTGTACTCAGATATTTTGAATTATATGAGATGCAGCTAGTGTTTTTGATATGATGTGCAATGGTTTACTTTTCTATATGTATGATTCTACATGATTTGGTGGTTTAGATGATGAGATATATATGCAATATGTTTCTATTATTTAGACTCATACATGGATGATTTACTTTTCCTATGATATTGACATGTCATGCAGGATGGTGTAAATGAAATGCATGTTTATATGAGATGCTTATGGATGAATGTGATTTTATGATTATCATGTATGCAACTACTATGTTTTTTCTCTTCTGATGCACTTAATGAAATGAATGTAATCTACTATGCACAAAATATCTGAGTAATGCATGTGTTAGTTAGAAAAAAGTTAGTTTGATAGATATTCTCTGAGATTGATCTAATAGAATGGAATAATAGAAGCGTGTTCTTTTTGCATTTTTTTTGGATAGATATGATCTGATAGGATGGATGAATGTCCCAAGTCACTGCCCCTATTTCCAATAATTGTCATCATTGCATCTTTTTTGTATTTTTTGATATTCTGAAAGAGCATCGAATGATCCAGATCACATACCACTTGGATACCACCATGACCTCTTGATACCGGAAGGAGTAGAGAGATTGAATAGAAAGAGACCCATAGTGCACCCAAATATTGACCATCTGGGTTCAACTATGTTCCCTATTTGAAAAGAAAGAGAGCCAAAAGCACCCAGATATTGACCATCTGGATACCACTTGTCCTCTGAATTAATCTAAAACAAAGAAACCAAGATAGAAATCCTATGCATCCAGAGTCCATCTGGATAACACTATGAGCTCTTGATTTTTGAAAGGGAAAGCCAAGCAAATAAGATAGAACTCATACACCCCTAGAGTCCATCTGGATAGCGTTGTGAGCTCTTGTTTGCAACATAAAGGGAAAGACCATAGAAACCAAGATAGAACTCCAAAGAAAATCAAATTCGATCTGAATAGTGTTGTGAGCTCTTGGTTCTATAAACCAAACAAGCAAAATAAAAGAGAAGGAATGTCCAATTCTTTCCCAGGGTTAAGCTCAGATCATGGAATTGCACGGCTGCTAGATAAGTGACAGCACCTACTGCATTTATTCTAAATTATCATGGCCTTGAAATCAAAGTGAACATTCAACAAAAAACAATCAAAGAAAATAAGTCATGATCTATCATAGCTACTCTCCTCACATGGTGGATCCTGGAGTAGCATAAGAATATAACTGTGAAATATAGACTGACATTTGACTGACTTGACTGACCTAGTCAACATTTTTGGATGGTTCCTCGATGCAGTTGGATTCTCTTGACTGACTCGACTCTTTGGATAGGCTTGATTGGTTTGATTGCTTTGATCGTGTTGGTAGCTGATCAAGCTATGTCAGATGGGCCCAATGCTTGTTCACAAAGCTCATGATTGTGACACTATTGATTGATTTGATTACTTTGATCATGTTGGCTACTGATCAAGCTGTGTCAGATGGGCCCAATGCTGGTTCGCAAATCTCATGATTGTGACAGTATTGATAGTTTGGCTACTTTGATCATGTTGGCAGCTGCTTGCTGATTGAATTGATAGATTGATAAAGTTGTGTCAAATGAGCCCAATGCTGATTTGCAAAGCTCATGATTGTGACATTGATTGACTGGGCATGATTTCCCTTTGCTCTCTTGATAACCGAGTTGGTTTTATTGCTTTGGTTTCTTTGCAATTTTTTGAATGTTTTTGATGAAGATTGATTTTCTCTTGATTTTTGATCTTTTTAGGATTTTTTTTGATGAGTTTTCTGATTTTTAGGGATTTTATCAGGACATTTTGAATCGCCCCTAATCTGGTGGACCAGTATTAACCATGGGTAAGTGCTTGGTGCTCAGAGGGGATTGTGCTTCTGGATATAGCTTGGGATAGTCAGTCTTGCATTTTGAAGTGTGCTCAAGCTTTTGGAGTTCATTGATGGTGAAGCTGGATTTGAACACTCGGCGCCTGTTTGCCAGGTTTTCACCAAGGTACCTACTCAATAGCGCCTGATTTCCAGGTTTTCACTGAGAGAGTGATTTTGTTTCTCTTTACTTTTTTTCTTTTTTTCTTTTTTGTTGTCACCAGGGCGCTTGATTGCTAGGTTTTCACCAAGGTAACATTTTGTATTTTTTGATTCTTTTGGTATTTTCTGGATATGTAGATAGGTGCCTTAACCATAGAGACCTTAAGGGTAGAACCTCTTTAGGTGCATGTTGTTGCTGTAGCTGGGGAGCTGATCTCCTTCTGGTGTTGCTAGTATGAATGCCCCACTTTGAGTAGAGATGATAATAACAAATGGTCCTAGCCAGTTAGGCTCAAACTTTCTGGGTTTGACTCACTCTGCTTGATTCTTCTGATTTTCCATGAGGACAAGGTCTCCTAGCTCAAATCTTTGTGGCTTCACCTTTTTATGATAATTCTTCTAAGGAAATTTTGATAACCTTGTAAGTGGTCAAAGGCATGTCGTCTTCTTTCATCTAGTAACTCTAGTTCACTGAGCCTTGCTACTCTGTAGTCTTCATCTGTGATCAGGTTCTTAAATGATATCCTTAGGGATGGGATTTCCATTTCAAGGGGTAATATCACCTCTGATCCATAGACTAGGGAGAAAGGAGTGGCTCCTGTAGGTGTTCTCACACTAGTTCTGTATGCCCATAGTGTGGGACTAAGTTGTAAATGCCAGTCTTACCCTGATTCGTTCACTGTTTTCTTCAGGATTTTCAAGATTGTCTTGTTTGTAGCTTCGTCTTGGCTGTGCCCTTGAGGGTAGTAAAATGAGGAGAACCCTTGTTTGATGTGGAACTATTCACATAGGTCTTCAACATCCTTGTTCTGGATAGGTGTACCATGATTTTTCAGGATTGTTTGGGGGATACCGTATCGACAGATAATGTGGTTAAGTATGAACATTGCTATTTGCTTTCCAGTGATGTAAGTGAGAGGAATTGCTTCCACCCACTTGGTGAAGTACTCCATTGCTGCTATGATGTATTTGTGTCCATTTGCTGAAGAAGGTGTAATTTTGCCCACTAGGTCAAATCCCCACATTGAAAATGGTAATGGTGATGTGATAGGATTTAGTTCCTGGGCTGGTGCATGGATGAGGTCTCCATGAATCTGACATTGTCTACACCTTTGAACATGTTTGTGTGCATCTGTCTCTATTGTGGGCCAATAGTATCCCATGCGGATGATCTTCTTAGCTAATTTGTTGCCACCTCCATGGGTTCCACAAATTCCTTCATGTACCTCGTACAAAGATTTCTGGGATTCCATGGAAGTGAGACATCATAGTAAAGTTCCATCTAGACTTCATCTGTATAAAGTAGTTGAGAGGATGGTATTCCTAGAGGCTTGGCGGATGAGGGATTTTCTCTGGTTCTTAGACAAGTTGGGAGGTAAGACATTGTTTTGGAGATAGTTATAGACATCTTGGTACCATGGGAATTCATGACTAACAAGGACACACGCTGATTCTGTGATAGATGCCTGATGTGATGGTACCAAGAGTTGCTCCACTAGAAACTAGAATTTTGTTTTGTTACTTGGCATATCAATCAATGATGCTATGGTAGCCATCGCATCTACAACTTTGTTCTATGCTCTTGGGACTTGCTTAAAGAAGATGTAATGGAACTTGGTGTGCAATTGTTCCATCTATCCTCTGTATGGTATGAGCTTCTCATATTTGGTCATATAATCATTGTTGACTTGACTGATGACTAACTATGAATCACCAAAGACTTTAAGGTTCTTGATTCTCCATTGAATTTCTATCTTTAGACCAATGACCAGTGCTTCATATTCTACTATGTTGTTGGTGCATGGGAAGTTAAGTCTGAAAGACTTTGGAATTGTATCATGATCTAGAGTGATAAGCACTATCCCTACCCCCGCACCATGGTTCGTACACGATCCATCAAAATAAAGTTGCCATACCTTGATCACCGATTTTAGTATCATGATAGATTCATCAGGAAAGTAAAAAATAATAGGCTGGTGGTCTTGAATTGGTGCCTCTTCTAGTTGATCTGCGATCACTTGTCCTTTGATGGCCTTTCTATCTATGTACTCAATGTCAAACTCACTTAAGATCATTACCCACTTTGCTAGCCATCTGGTGAGCACTGCTTTGCTTAGGAGATACTTTAAAGGATTAATATGTGCGATCAACTTTGTTTGGTGACTCAACATATAATGTCTTAGCTTCTAGGAAGTGAAAATGACTGCAAGGCATGAATTTTCAATTGGTGTATAGTTTAGCTCATATCCAACCAATGTTCTTCTTAGATAGTAGATGGCCCTCTCTTTTCCTGCATCATCATGTTGTGCCAAGAGTACACCTAAGACTGACTTCATCGCTGAGATATATAGAAGCAGTGGTCTACTTTGTACTGGTGGCACCAATATAGGAGACTTGAGAAGGTAGTCCTTGAATATTTGAAATGCCTATTCGCATTGCTCTATCCATATGAATTTGATGTCTTTATGAAATAGATGTTGGAATGGGTGGCACTTGTCTGCTAGCTGAGCTATGAAGCACCTGATTGATTGGAGCCTTCCTTGTAACCCTCTTAGTTGTTTCAGGTTTGATGGTGGAGGCATGTCCAATATTGCTTTGACCTTTGCTGGGTCCACTTTGATTCCTCTATGTGACACTATGAACCCTAGTAATTTACCTACTGTGATACCAAATGCACACTTTTTTGGGTTTAGACGAACCTTGAATTTCTGCATTTTGTCAAAGATTGGTCCCAAAACTTGTAGATGATCCTTCCAAAGTATTGACTTGGCTAGTATGTCGTCCACATAGTCTTCCATTGTTTTGTGGATGAGATCATGAAATATAGTTGTCATAGCCCTTTGATATGTCACTCTAGCATTCTTTAGACCAAATGGCATGACATTCCAACAATATGTTCCCCAAGGACATGTGAAAGCTATTTTGTGTTGGTCTCTGGTGCGATCCTTATTTGATTGTACCCTAAAAATCCATCCATGAGTGATAGCATTTGATGTCCTACAGTTAGATCTACTATCATATCTATGTTTGGTAAAGGAAAATCATCCTTGGGACAAGCTATCTTGAGATCCCTGAAGTTTGTGAAAAATGACCACTGTGCTTTTTAACTGGTACCAAGTTAGATATCTAGTCTGCATATGGTATAGGTCTTATGAACTTAGCATCTAGGAGCTTTTTCAACTCTTCCTTGACTAGCAATGCAACATGGGGATGCATCTTTCTCAGCTTCTGCTTGACAGGTTTGGCGTTGGGTAGAAATGGGAGATGTAGTACTAGCTCTGGATCTAACCCTGGCATATCTGAGTAGGACCATGCGAAATTGATCATCCTTGCCTTGAAGAAACTGATGAACTATTCTCTCTCCTCCGAGGTGAGTGATTTTTCCATGTATATGTTCTTTGGGTTCTTGTCATCTCCCAAGTTGAATTTCTCTATTTCTTCTGCTAATAATGCTGATTTCTGCTTTGTCAAGGGGAGGAGTTCATTCTTTCCATCTTCTAGCACCTCAGTGAGGTTTTCTCTAGAAGATACGTCTTCTTTTAGCTTTTTAACATTCTTTTGTTCTTTTTTCTTTTGTGGACTGGAAAGAGGAGCTTCCTCCCAGAAATATGCTGCTTTGTCGAGGTTAATGGAGAAGCCTGCCTTGTGATCTCCTGATGGAATGCCTTCCCTAAGTCTCATGAAATGAGCTATAGCCTCATCGTTCTCGAAGACATCTAAATCAGGTGGTCCTTGTTGATCCCACTCTATGAGCTCAGGGTGTACAAGACAGATACTTTCATGACTGTTTGGCTCTGGTTGACTAAAAGGGACTGCTGATATGGTTCCTACAAAACTGGACTATGATGTGGACACACCACTTGAGGTCTGATAAATGATATGCTTGTCTATGCAGGGTTGTTCGATAATGGTCAGTTGGTCAAATAGGTCTGCTAGATTTATGATAATGTCTGACCAAGGGGAATAATATATGATCAATGGTTCAGAGTCATGAAGGGATCTCCACTCATACTCGTGGGAGTCAGTCTCAATAGAATGCTCATCAGATGTCTCACTTCCTTGGTTATCATTGGTTGCTATGTGTAGGTTTATTAGGGATTGTGTGGTTCCCTCTTTGACGGGCAACAACTATGCTAATATGTTTCTTATTAAGACATGTTCTGTGTTGTGCCCCTGATGCATCTCTGCTATTTGTTCCTGATTAACTTGAATGTCTTGGATTATAGGACTGGTGCTTTTTTGTCCATAGCCCAACCCTCTCGTGTTTCTCTGGGTTGGTGGGAGACGCAGTTCAAATATGCCTTGTTGTCTTGCCCCCAGCCCAGTTGTACCATCGTACCCAAATCTTTGTATCATTATGTAACCATTACCATAGTTTGACAAAGGTAGTGCTGGTTGGATTGTCTCAGGGGGATCTTGGTATCCCAACTTAAGGTCTAAGATTTGGAAGGGAGTGTTTTTGACCACAGGACCAATACAAACAACTAGAATGATAATACCTTTAGAGGACCTTTCCTCTTCATCATAAGCTCTAATATTTATCCTCCTTGTGACATCAATGCTTGATTCTGAATAGCCTAGTTGCTTGATTAAATTTAGAGTACAAATGTTTAGCCTAGCTCCACCATCAACAAGAACCCTACGGATAGCGCTTTTATGGACCTAGACAAGTAAGTGCAGAGGATCATTATGCAGGGGTTTATGTGGTGGCACATCATGGTCTGTGAATGTGGCATGTTTGTTAGTAGCTATATGGTTGACCATCATTTGGAAGCTCTCGGGTGTTATGTCCCTTGGGACAACTGCATTCTGAAGGGCTTGGTCAAGTGCCAGTTTATGCTATGGAGATATGTGCAATAGGTCAAACATGGAGATCTAGGCAGGTGTGCACTTTAGCTAGTCCACTATGCTTGTTTGTGGATTTGAGTTTGCTTTAGGACTGGCAGAGACAGTAGGTGAGGATGGTAATCCTTGCAAGATGACTCTGGCACGACGCGTTGTTACAACACAATTTTTACCTTGGTCTTTGATAGTGATTGTAGCCACATGGCTATCTAAAGGATTGAGGCAATTGATAACATTATCACTTTTGGCATACGTATAGTTATCTTGTTTTGCTTGTCCACTACACCCAGAGGCTTTTCCCTTATTGTGATCACAAAAGGTATCATTGAAAATAGTGTGATTAGTTGAGCCTTTGGTTTGGGTATTCATTACATCAATGACCCCTGTGTCAATCAGATCTTGGATAGCGTGTTTCAATTGGTAACAATTAGCTATTTTGTGCCCTTTCACCCGATGAAACTCACATAAATATTTGTCATTATACCACCTCAGTTTGTTTTCATCTTTTTTGAAGTCCCTAATTTCTGGGAGAGTGATAGTGTTTGATTGTATCAACTTGCATAAAGATGATTCTATCAGCTCTCCCAATGGTGTGAAATCTCGTTGCTGGCATTGAAACTATGGTCTATGTTGATTCTGTTGTTGACTGTTTGACACAGCGACCACTTGTATAGGGGGAGGTTTGTTTTGGCTGTATTCTTGTTGAGTGGGCCCTGTGGGTTTTTGGTTGGCCATAGGTGCACCTTGCAATGACAACTTGGGTTGTGCATAGTTGAATATCTTCACATCAATGACACCATCGCTAGTGACATTTTTATTTTTGTTCCACTACTTAGCATTGTTTGTTGCATTCTTATTCAGATTTATTTATGTGGGATCTGCAAGGATTCCTCATTTGACTAAGTTCTATTCACAATGAAATCCTCTTTCGATGAGTTGTGTGATGTTTGGAGCTAATTGCAACTCTGTTGTGAATGACATGTCTGGAATTAGATTATCAACAAACATGACTATTAAGTCTTGTTCGGGCACATTATATGTTATGCGATTTTCCATATTCCTCCATCTCTATAAGAATTTCACAAAAGAATCTCCATCTTTCTATTTGATATCACAAAGGTCCTTGATGCTGACCTTGCGCTCGATGTTATGATGGAAGTGAGCTATGAACTTTTCAGCCAGTTCACCCCAAGACTAAATGCCATGAGGTAAATGTGAGAACCATTCCATTGCTGGTCCAGCCAAGCTTTGTGGGAACAGTCGCATTAGATATGTCTCATCATGGGTGACTTTGATGCAACTAGAAAAAAACTCTCAGATATGTTCAATAGGGTTGGTATTGCCCCTATATTTGTCAAATTTCAGTACCGAGAAGTGATTTGGGAATGGAGACATGTGAAGAGAATGGTCAAAGGGGTATGGGTATAAATCCTTTACGGTATAGGATTCAGTTTGCCCCTAATTTTGCATATCCATCATTTGGGTTTGAAGGGTTTGCATTTGTTTCATTAACATGTCCGTTTGATATTGAGGCTAGTGTGTGTGTACATTCCTCTATGCTATAGTGGGTATAAGGCCGTGCCTCTATGTCCCTTGAGTAGGAACATAGGATTTCATCCTAGGGACTTGATATTGATTCCCCACTGAGTGATTTGTAAATGGAGGGACATGAGTAGCCCAAGGTGGGTTTTGATGTGTTTGCTGTTGTGATTGAAACTGGGGTTGATACAACTGGGGTTGGTATTGCTGCTCCTAAGGTTGGGGTTGAAACTGGGGTTGATATCACTGAGGTTGGATTTGAGGCAACTAAAGCTGGGGTAGCTTTTGCGGCGGTTGGTTTTGAGGCAACTAAAGCTGGGGTTTCTATTGCGGGGGTTGGAACTAAGGCAACTAAAGCTAGGGTTGTTGTTGCGGGGGTTGGATTGGTGTCAGAATGGGAAAAGATGTAGCCTTGGGTGGGCCTTGACTGTAAGTCGTTACTGCAGAGATGGATCCCTGTGGGCATGAGGTGTTGATCCCAAGACTAGTGTGAATTGACTGCAGTAGCGGCATAGTTTTAGAACAGTTGGTGTTTGGTGGGATGGAAGGCATAGGATGAGAGCTTGATTGTTTTTTCTATGAGACCAAAGGTGGAGGCATACTAGTGACCATGGGTGCACTTAGTTGTGAGCCTATCATGCCTTGAGTAGAAGATGTGTTGGCCTGGGTTAGGTCATTGGTTTGATTAGATATAGTCTGTTTCAATGTGGGTAAAACCAATGGTGGAAAGATTGGAGACACAACATGTAGCATCTTAGGAGTTTGAGTAGTGTTTTGACCTGCGAGAGGGTTTTTGGGCCATATAGTCGATACACTAAATTCAGCGGGGAGTTTGACTCCCTTCTTTATTAGCATGGCCAAGTAAACATTCAGGGTTCCTCTCTACAACAACGTCAACTACTTTCATAGAGTAAGCATCTTGCTCCACATCTTCAAGTTCTTCTGTGATATCTTGGAAAAAGGTTGCCCCACTGGGCTGTTAAATGAATAGAGAAGAATTGGTGTTCATGAAGGGATTGTTGTCTTGCTCTATTTCCCAAGTAGGGAAACGGTTGATATATGATTCATCAGGTTGAGTTCTAGCCTTAGACCTTGTGTAAGGTCCTCCATGAGGTGTTTGAGACATAGTGTGGTCCAGGTTTTGTAACTAAAACAAGTGATATAAAGAAAACAAGGAAGAAGATCCTTTCTGAGGAAGTCTGAGTTATGTTTTGGACAAGGGTAATTCTAAGGATAGATTTTGATATAACTTGATCTCAAAGTGGTGATGATAAAAAGATAATATTTTCTGAACTTTGCCTTGGACAAAGTCACTTTGATAAAGATGATGTTTGATATGATGAGATCAAGGTATTTTGAGTCTGAGCTTTTGAACTAACAATGTTTTTGACAATAATCGTGCTTTACAGAGAAAGGGTAATCTTTAATGTTTAGAGATTCACACAATGTTCTTCACATTTTCCTAGGATAGACACTAGTTTTAGACACCAAATGAAGAATTCTTTCAAGGTTTTAGGTCAAAATAGGAATATAATATGACTGGTCAATTGTGGTACAACTTCACCGATTGCGGTAAAATAAATGGTTGATTGCGGTAGTTTGTCATCGATTATAGTAATAAACACGATGATTGTGGCAATAAACAGGTTAACTGTAGAAAACTTCCTTCAATTGCGGCACAATGCGGGAAATTGTGGTAAATGAGGAACAATCTAAAAAAGACTAGAGGATAATTATCACTGCTTGATAATTTTGAAATTTTAGGAATAGTGCTTCTGATTTGCAAGATAGTTGATGTTGACAACCCTAGACTTTAAAATGTTTGACTCATTTTGATAGTTTGGCTATTTTGTTTTGCGTTTTTAGAAATTGATCAAAGGAACAAGCACAATAGACATTGTGTTTTGAAGAATGAAGACTAAAATTGTGTATGTTCTACAACTTTTTCAAGTTGCAAAGTTATCACAAGGTCTTAACATTGAACAGTCAGATTAATCTAGGTTAATGACTTCAGAATACAATATTCTAGGCCCAATACTTGAATGTTCATTAGCTCACACAACAATTTTCACGCTACTAGGACACGAAGATCCACGACGTAGGTGCCCATATTTTTTTCGCTTCCAAGTATTGTTGCCATGAAGTGAAGATCTCTTTCACTACACAAATACTGTGGGACACATATGTTGGGAATCTTGGGGGGAAATTCTGCAACCCCTTGCACTATAATAAGGTATCTGTTCGGAGGTAAAATGAGTTGGCCTCTAATTAATCAAGGTTGTAGTAAGGGTTCGTGGTGTCTCTCTAATCAGTTTGTACGTGCGTGACTCACTTAAGAGCCTAGTTGTGTAGTACCCACTCATATTTTATTTTCAGTTGTGATGCCGTACTCTTTTAGGCATTGGTTTCAGTTGATAGGCCAGATTATTTTAGGCTACTTTCATGAGAGCTATTATTCTTTCAGTTGATGGTGACTATTGTTTATGATGTTATGATTATTATCAGGATGTGATGATTTATGTTTTGATTATATTGTACTTACCCCATACTTGCATGTGTATGGTTATCTTGTTTATGCATCTGTTTGCATGTTGTTATGGTAGAGGACGGAGGCGTAGTTACTTGCTTCGGCGAGATCCACACGTTCGACCGATCCCTATCATTGATTGCGATATTATGTTATGAATGTACATGCGTGTTCGTTGATGACAGGATTG
>MU226926.1:73036-102415 GCA_018584345.1 Thuja plicata | reverse complement strand
AGAGTATCGCATGTGATACCTAATCTGGAAATTGTAATAGTAAGTAGATTAGAGTGATTACCACATACCCTGCGATATGTGCAGTGGATGTGAGTTTATGGAGGTTTCATGGTTATCCATGAGGATTGTAATTATGGTTATGTAAGTTGTATTTGCTTTGAATAATCAGATGGAATCTTTTGTGATTATGTTAGTTGTGTTTTGCTTTAAGTAATTCAACGTCATGGAACCCTTGGGTCGTGTAATCTATGTGAGTGTAAGACATGTGTATAAATGGTAATCGCTTTCGCATGATTGTATGTTTCTTTATGTTAACTTTTAAAAAAAAATTTATTCAGCACACATAGTGACATGTTTAGGTTAATCTCTCTTGGGTTCCCTGGCGGGGCGTTACAAGTTGACCACACTGGCTCTTTAGGGATATTCACCCAATCCAACTATTATCAACATGCCTCACCCAAGCTTGGCTAGATAAGATAGAACTTTGGTTCGCACCTTATTTATATACCGATTGGAAGGATTACCGGTTTAAGGTCGTCTCCGAGGAAGAAGCGCATTCCCCAGATAGGTCTTTCCATAAATGTAAAGGTTTGTAATCTAACAGTTTGTGCAAGTGCACCCAAAACTCAAGACACAAGGTAAATTGATTAAGCTCCAAAGTTTAAAGTGTGAACTAAGCTACACCGCCATACAAGCACCAATGTTCAATTTTAAGCCCAAAAGTAGGTGTTGATTGCTTGTTCAATTTTAATGCACCAAATTGAGAGATTTTTTGCCTTTGTTCAGTTTTAATCCTCACGTCAATTTTAAGCCCAAATCCAAAATATGAGATGTGATACATTTTGCAAGCACTGTTCTTTCTAAACCCAAATCAACAAATGAATTTCTTTTAGTTTGCTTTGTTTAAACAGGTTAGTACCAAAAAAGATTATTTGCAAAATGAGAATATATGTAACTTTGAATAAATGAATGATGCTTACCAAAACTTACCCTTCTCTTCTCTTGGTGATTTGTCCAGTCCTACACAGAAAACCAGAAAATGTCAGTTTAGAAACAAATGGACAGAAGATTTGGATCTGATATGGCAATATTTCTTACGATTGTGGCAGAGTACTGGCAAGTGTGGTAAATTTATAGCGATTGAGGTAAAGCACTGGCAATTGCGGTGAAATGCTATCAATTGCAGCATGAATCAGGCAACTGCGGCACAATAATGATGATTACGGCACAGATCAGACAATTATGGAAAAGTACCTAAAGAAAGGAGATAGAAAATTATAGAATAATACTGTGAAAGCCTACAATCAATTACGGTATTAAACTAGTCGATTGCGGCACAGTTTCATCGATTGCAATAAAATAACAGCAACTGCGAAATAATACAAATGTCAAAGAAAAGTCAAAATTTTAAATTTATAACCGTACGACCATGGTTGATCAATCTGGTTCTTCGTCTACAAGAGATATTTGGGTTGTTTGTTCATGTTGGGTTCACCAAAATGTACGCATCTCTTCTTGTGATCCATGATTCCCAAGCTTTCTAAAGGCAAGGGTTAGTAGCAAAGGTTTCACAAATGATATAAACCAAGTACACAATACCACTGTTATGCCCTACATCCCTGTCCCTACATTTTGTGTGCAAAATGTTGGGTCCCTCCTTTTTTCTTCTTTTATTTGTTTTTGCTTGCGGCTCTTGCCTTGTCTTTCTCCCTTTGTTTTCTTTCTCCGGGTTTTTCTTCCCCGTTGTTGTGTTTTATTTGTTTGGTTTTCCGTCTCCGGGACTCTGGTTCGGGAGGTTGTTCTTTGTCGAGAACCAGACTCCGGACTCTAGGATTCTTCACCAGGATGTTCTTAAGGTTATCGTCGCGGGGAATCCCTGGGTCTGGGGTCCAGAGGTTTGCTTGTCTGGAGATTTCCGGAAGGAGGTGGATTGCCTTTTTACCATGGGTATAAATATAATTTTATCTTTCACTTTCACATTTACCATGATTAAAACACTCGAGCACTCAGAGCGATTTCAGAGCGATTACAAAGTGATTTGCAGAGAGTTAGCGATAATCAGTGCTTAACACTTCCATCCTTTTCAGGCGATTGTGAGTGCTTCATGGTGGCGGGTTGTGACCGTTTGACAACTGTAGCTGTTGTAGAGCTCCCATGGAAACTTCCTCCTTTCCTCCACCTTTTGAAATTCTCAGGTTGGTATCTCTGTTCTCACCGATTTTCTTTTTGTTTTCCTGGTGTTTCTTCTTCGTCATTTCTTTGTTTGTTGTCTTTCTGTTTTGTTTGTTTCCCATTTTCTGGTTTTGCCGCCCGTTGGTGGGTCAGCTCTGCCAGAGGGTTGTCCACCCTCTGCGCAGAAGTGGTCAGTTTGTAGAGTATGTATAAAGCTGTATATACTCTGTGCCTCGCCTGGTTTCTTGCGGACGTCATTCTATGATATATACATGTGTAGATTTGTGTATATTTGGTGTATATATCCCTCTATTCCTATGTATATATCCCTCAGCTTTCATGTATATCCTTCTAGGTGGCTTGGCAAGGTGGTCGAGTCACCTGTATTGCTGGTTTTCTACCTATAAATTCATTTCAGGGTAGAAAACCACCTGTTTGAAACTCGGCTCTCGGCTAGTTTCAAACAGGCAGTTTTCTCTCTCTTCCATAAAACCAGTCAGACCCTCATTTATATCTTATATGCACAATCAATTCTAGCCAAGTGGCCGTCACTTTTTGTGCTTTTGGACAGTTGGCTCCGCCGTCATCGCCATAACTTCCATTTAATACCTATGCACGTGGCACCCACGTGGGCTTGATGACTTACCTTTTTACATGTCCTCACCAATGGTTACTTCTTCAGGCTCTGGGTCTCCTACCATCAGGCCATCCCATGTCTTTACCAAGTGTGATAAAATCCATGGACCCAGATGTTTAGTAAAAATCTTAAGTTCATGTGATGCGTGTGCTTTTCGGGATCTTTATGAATGAAACTAACTTTTCAGGAAAGGCAGGCATCACAGTGGTAAGATCTCCAAACCCCAGAGTATTTATTTGTTAAAAAATTCTGATTATCACTTTGTCTTATAGGTTTCCAGAGTTCACTTCCCAAACATGTCTGAGGCATCTACATCCTCTCCACCCGAAAGTCCAGAGCTACCTTCCGCAACGGCCACCAGGGCGGCAGTAAAATCAAAAATGGAGAAGGCCCTGGAGAAAATTCCCCTAACCATGAAGTTCATGCAAGATGGTGTTATTATGGGCTCAAAGATCAAGTCCAAAGTTAAGCTTATTACTGACACCAGCGTTGGAACATGGCCAGAAATGCAGGCCTTGGTAAAAATCATGTACATCCAGTGACAGGCTGGAGATCAGCTGGAAATCACTGTCGGGGACTTCAGAATCCTCAAGGTAGCTTGTTTCCCATGCTCTATACAATCTTCAGAGCTTATCTTGACACTGGCCACCAATTACAACTCTTGTGTTTGGGCTGTTATGCTCGCAACCGTAGAACCAACCGGATACCCTACTCCTCTGGTATCCCTCGACACAGACACATTCTAGGTGGGTCTGGGGATCCCTCAATTCACTAAGGCTTCTGTGGTTACAAGGTCAAATGCCTTGGCCCAATTCACATAGTTGGAGGATGCCACCTGGGTATATATGAACACCCATTGGCTCAAGGTTCCAAAGAGGGACCCTAAAAGAATGAAGATAGAGATTCCCCGGTCTGAGTTTAAAGAGAGCATTCAGATGGGAATGATAGCATTGGCCTAGGTCTTTGGGCAACCCTCTACCCAAGAATTTGTTAAATGGATGTATTACTTCCTCCTCGGCGTTTCCACCAAAGGAGGATACTTCGATTGGGCAGCAATAATTTCCAACCATGTCGACTCCCAGTTCCTTCAACTGAATAGGAAGAAGAAATTTTACATGTCTTCCTATGTTTTCTGGGCCCTAGTGCAGTAGAGGCCCCACGCCCATGACCTACTTACAAACGGCATGCTCAGGATTGGCCTGGGACAAAAGGCACCATGGGACTATTTCCCACAGGTTCAATGGGAGGCCAGCTTCCCCAGTTTTTGCAGGGTAAACGATGTGTTCATTTATTATCACCTACTCACACCCACCCGGGATGCAGGATACCACCTATCCTTAGAGGCGATAAATTTGGTCCATAGTTATGGACACTACTACATCCAGTTCCAACAGCACACTTACATTAGGGTCACCGGCTTCTCTAGAAAACCCTATTTGTTGCCCAAACACTGTGGGGATAAGATCGTGCTCTTGGAATACTGCATGCAAATAATGGAGGTGCATGCCCTCTTTTCCTTGAAGAAGATACCCAATATTCCATTCCAAATCATCTGTGGGAACTACACATGCAGCCTGGCCGCCGCAAAAGAGGCAGATAATGAATTGAAAAGTTACAACTTGGAGGAATTTTACTTGGCGCAGAAAATTTTTGATCTGCATGGCAAGATTGCAACGACACTGCCCCGGGCTTCAGAGCCCCATCACATTCATATGGAGGATTTCTGGGTAGATTTCCAAGACGACATGGAGGTGTGGAGCTGGCACTACGTTAGAATGACGGCCGACATGATGCAAAGGTTGAAGCTCCAGAGGTTCCTGGAGGACTTCTCAGACGCCACCCCCACCATCGATCCCCAGTACAAGGCAAAGGGGATCGATACAATGACTCTTCCACTGATAAATTGGGATGCCCAAGAAGGGCCTACAATTGAGGACTTCACTCGAGAGGTGGTTGAGCAGAGTCATGCCTATTTCAAAAGGGTGTGCCCTGGAAGTGCCCATCGAGCGGCCCAGCCAACACCAAAGTTGACTTCGGGGCTGGGACTTCTTTGCAGAGGGTAGATAAGGGAAAAGAGATAGATACGACCCCTCCTGCACAAGAAGTCCCCATAAAGGAGAAAATAAAGCAGTCAGTGGCAGCTTCCCAGCAGATGAGGGAGAAATTAATAACGCAGCTGGCTACTCTAATGCTTATGGCCGGGCCAATTTGTCCCTCTTCCTTCTCGTCACTGGCAGCCTTAATGGTGAAGGCAATGGGGGTGGATCCCATAGAAGCGAAAACAATAAGGGATGCAGAGACACCTTTGGTTACCCAAAGAAAGAAGAGGCTTAACAAAAATCCTAAGGCAGAGCCAGGGTTGGGAACATCCCAGGCCCAACAAGTAGAAATCCTCTCTTCCAGTTCCCTAGAGCCAGAGAAGGAAACAGAGCCTACTGAAGTCCCATCCAGTCCCCCTCCACAAGAAGAATTTGATGATGTTTTTGCAACTTACGAGATTGGAAAATTGAAGCGGGACACTATACAAGTAGGGATAGAAGTCCCAGGGGCAGAACAAGAAGCTACAGAGAAAGAAGCTCCTGAAAAAGAGCCTGCATAAGAGCAGGAAAAGAAGATAGAAGAAAGGGAGCCAGAGCCAGAGATTACCTCTGAAACTCTTGAAATGCAGGGTTCGGGGGTGAACCAACAAAGGCACGATGAACAAATGGCATCTGCTAGGGGAACTGGACCTTCAGGAATAATCGTAACCCCAGCTGCCACGTTCCAAGTGCCACTCCCGGGAACAACCTTTGGGTAGGTAATTACCGCGGCCCAAACTTTAAATCTCAGCCCAGTACCTCCTCTATTGCCAAAAGATGTAGCAATAGAAGAAGAAGCCCCGACGGTAGAGGAAGAGCAAAAAGAAGAGCAATATGAGGAAGAAATCCCCGAGGAAGCCTACCAAAGTCCAGACAGAGCAATCGACATAGAGGACAAGGCTGAGGAGATGGAGGTTGTTGAGGAAAATATTGCTACAGAAGAAGAAGACGCAGGGAGAGGGACAGATGAGGTCCACACCATTGAGGAGCAACAACTGCAAAACACTAGGGAAGAACCAAGGGAACAGATTCTGGCAGATAAGCCACCCCTGCCGCCTCAGTGGTTAGTAGAAAGTAGAAAAAGAAAAGCTCCGTCCACTCCTGGAACTCCTCTCTCCCTAGCCGAAATGATGGCTTAGGTCCAGGCCCCACCGAAGGCCAAGAAAGCCTGGATGGTTCATACTCTTCGAACCGGGCCATGCAGAGAAATAGTTGCCATTGTGGTGACACCTCTCCCAGGCGCCAATGAAGCAACCGCAAAATCTAGAGATTACACCGTTGCAGAGGTATCGCTGGGTAAAAGGGGGAAATAGGGCAAGGTGGATTTGCTGAAGGAGGCAGCTAGGGTAGTAGAGGCCCGTTATGAGAAGGAATCCCAGAGGCTCAAAGTAGAAAAGGTGAAAAATACAAACCTTATGGGGTTGCTCACTGAGCTGGCTCGACCTATCAATGCCACTCCTCCGGAGGCTTCCACCTCTGAAGATTTATCGCAGAGCGACATAGACTCCCTGAGAACGATGAAGAAGAAGGCCCAAGTAGTGGACGAGTGGGTCGCCCTACAAAGAGGAAACACCCAGTGTTTCCTGGTATCCACCCTCCCAGATTTATATATGGCCCGACATGTTATACACCAGGCAGAGACTCTTATTGACCTCTGGGAGGGTGATATCAAAAACTATCAAGCATGGAAGGTGGAGTTTGAAGAACTCCTTAGCCTGGGAGAGGAAATGATCTCTGAATCCAGAATTCTAGGGGATGAATCATTTGATTTTGTGAGGACCCAACACTCCAGACTTGATCTCACATTGGAGGTAACCAAGCAACTGGTAGGGACTCTGCAAGATAAAGTCAATGCGATAAAATATTCTTTCAATTTATACGAGTCTTTCATAGCAAAGACTTCTAGGGCTGACCCCCTCAACATAGATACATGTACACCAGAGGATTCAGTTTTGGGAAGTTTTGATGAAATGATGAAGTCCCGGTATCAATCCCCGGAGGGGATAAATGGTGCCCAAATGACAAACTTAACGCGTATGGTACTTAGTGGCCACGACATAGAAAAAATGGCCGATGACTTTAAGGAAAATATTCCAGACCTGGGGGAATAAATTGAGGTGGCTAAGTACTGAAGGGCTAGATTAAAAGATATTGACAAAGATGGCATCTCCTGCCTTCTCCAGGCTTTCAATGATAATAAGAAACCTTGAGCTTTCTCTGGGGGCCGGAGAGATCTCAAACATTGGGTATTATTTATTCTTTTGGGGATGTAAGTTCCCAGATGTCGGAGTCCCAGATCCCAAATTTTGTATTCTTTCAAGTGATCCGTGTCCCAATCCCTAAGGCCGACCGGTCACTTTCAGGAGCGATTAATAAAAGCTGTCAAAAGGTAGTTGGCCACATCAAGGTGGGTGTTGACTCAACAGTTGGTTTTCTGAGAGGGTGGTCTTCTCAAGGAACCGTTTAGAGGTACACCTAGCACATTAGAGACAGGGCGCCACATTTCTCATTTATGAGGCATGTAGCCTTGATCCCCAGGTGACCTACTTTCTTCCTTCTCCTTCTTGGCTCTCTTCTCGAGCCTGATTCTTCCGCTATATATTCTTGTCTCATTCTTCTGACAGGACAAGCCTATTCTATCTCAAGGCCTTTTGTAGGGTGGCGCAGGTAGTACCAGCCCCCAGATATTGTATTTTATTGAAATGTGATGTAAAATAGGGTTAGGGTTAGAAGAGAATTATATAAATAGCCAGACTGACCCATTTCCAAGGGTCGGCAAAATTGATGATTTTGTTGTCCACAGTAATAGAAAAGTGATTTCTCATTTTAGTTTCAGAGCTCAATGCTCCATTGTTCTATTTTCAATAGTTAGACACTCCCTTGGAGCCATCATTGTATCACGCACCAGTGCTTGCTGGAAGAGACATTAATGAAGAAGGAATAATTCTTTGCAATGATGTTGTTGGCATTCCTGCTTTTGAGTTAATGGTATTTCATGTTTCATGTTCTTTATGTCTTCTACTGTGATATGTTAAAATAGATCAACGACCTCTTTACCTTCGCTACTGATAAAATACTATCTGATGGTTGTGTATTTCTTCGGTATTTAGTGTAGTATGTCAGAGTATTATTGATGTTCTGGATGTTTAAACATGAATATAGTTAGAGGAAGTGTTCCTAACCCTGCAGGATCTTTTTTCATTTTATTTGCTAAGTGTAGAATGCTAGGGGAAACCATACCTTATTGAATCTCTGGAGAGAATGAGTTGAAGAAACCAGCTATCCCCCTTAAAAATAGTCACTTCTCCCAACCGAGCTCCGGTGCATGACCCGACACCTAGGTGCTTGAAGGCTCAGGGAATCTAATTTCCCCAGATAGCCTTTGAAGGCAGAGTTGGTCGGTACCTCCGGTACCCGGTGACAACTTATGACTGTTGGCGGACCTGGTCAGCAAAACCCCGTCATCAGAAATTGGCGCTAGAAGGAGGGCATGAATTTATCCCCCTCCCGAGATTCTAATTTTACACCTCCTGAGGGTTCCCCGAGTTATAGTTTTAAGAGTTAAGCCTTCAGCGGGATTGGGTCTTTCTCCCCAGCGAAATTTGAAAGAATCTTTAGGTCTACCCCAAATTCTTGAAGGTTTGTCAAACTTGAGCCTCCTGCTTGAAAGAAACGGACCTTGAAAATCGCACCAGCCACTATTGTTTGGGGGTCTAGCATACCTCAGAATATCCAAACTTCTCAGACAATCCGGGGAACCAGTGCCCAAACTACCCAAAATTAAGTTCCCCCAATGGCCGCATATTTCAAAAACACTGGGTCCCCAATGGGAACTTTTCTGGGCGCAATCAACGACTTACCTTCCCACCTGGAGAAGATCTGCCCACGATATGAGCACTTAGGCTCACAAACTGCAGAAGAGAATTTACAGGCATATAAGGATGCCATGAACCGACACTAGATCCAGCATGAAGATGTTGTGACTTGTATGTTTCCCTTGTCTTTAGGGCAAGGTGAGTTGAACTGGTACCTTAACCTTCCTTCCAACTCCATAAATAGTTGGAAGGACATGGAGGATGCCTTCCTGGCCACCTTTCACGTACATGTGGACCCAGCTTGGTCCCACAGCCAGTTCATCTCCATCAGGAAGGAACCCAATGAGCCTCTCGCAGCATTCAACCATAGGTTCCAATGCGCCTTGAAGCGGTGCACAGGCCCTTTTATTCCATCCCCAGAAGTAACCATATAGACCTACCTTAATGCGATGGACCCCTTCGTCGCCACTCTCCTTTGGAGTTTACCGCTGCGAGCGACCGGGACACTTTGGAAAAAGTTTACAACCTAGCTTTAGAACTATCCCGTGGTCTCAACAAATCCCCGGGCGGGATTGGGAAGAATACACCCTTCAACATGGTCCCCGACAGAACTACGTATGCCAGGGGGTACAACCCCAATCTGGTGATGGGAGCCCCCTCGATGGTGATGAATCCTCTGCCACCCCTGATAGACCAACAGGCCCGGTACATTTACCCAATGTAGACCTAGGTGGTACCAGGCCTGGATAATTTCCCTTGGAATCAGGCACAACAGTCTTAGACACAACCATCCGAAGTGCCCTTCTTTCAATCGTCTGTGACTGGAGGATTTCTTCCCTCGACTCCGGCTAATACTGCTGCCTTCCTGGGAAGCCAACAATAACAACAACTGTCACATTGTGATGCCAACACTCAGTTGACCACCAAGGTTGAATCCCTCTAGCGAATGTTGTCCACCTTGACTGTGGATATGGTTCAACTAAAGGCGGGGTCCTACGCGCCCCAGAATTCAAATTTCTAGAGGAGAAACATTTTCTCCGGCCAACGAAACAACAACGCCAGAGGAAGAAACTTCAACAACAGACCTAGGCCCAATCAACAATAATGGAATAATAACGTGAACACTGGAGGCCCACCTCTGAACCAGAATGCCAACTAAAATGGTGTTGGACCATCACATTTCACACTAGTTGCTGACTTCCAGCCCATGACTAATTGGTGTAGATTGCACGACACGGGCTCACACAACGAGGTAAATTGTGCCACATTGGAAAAGGTCATCATGATCTCCCAGCTAGACAGATAGCAGTCGCATGATGCCACCCCTCTAGAGCCTCCTATTCAAGAGCCGACCCACAGTGCCTTCACCTGTGACACCATCTTCTTCAGAACTTCCAGGGAAGATGAAGAAGAATTCAAATTGCAGGGATTCTTTGATGAATCTATCCCACCCTTTGAGGCCAACGCCTTTACTAACCTATGGATTCCATATAATACTCGGAGTCAGGTTGGTAAAGGACTAGCTTACATGCCCAGACCTCCTATCAAAGACACTCCTCCTCCCTGGAATAACACGATTGACCGACCCACTCCTCCAAAAGGTCCTAGCTCTAACCAAGCGAAAGACCTAGTTGAGGAAAATCACCAGTTCCCGGGAGGGAGATTCAACATTACAAAGGTGTTAGAATAGACCACCACCTCCATGACCTTGATGGAGGTCTTTCTGAACTGTCCCGAGCAGAAGAAGTCGCTTCTGAAGCTCTTGGGGAACCTGAAAGCCGTCAGCCGCCTGCCCAAGACTGTCTCATTCTAAGATGCTAACGCGGTCATCTTTCAAGGGAATAATGAGGATCCCCCCTTCATACTAGGCCTGAATATCCAAGGCAAAAATATACATAACTGCTTAGTAGACTCTGGAGCTTCAGGTAACATCATGCCCTCATCCATTTGTCAGAAGCTCAGATTCCATCCCACCCCATCTAATGGTGCAGTAATCTAGCTGGATAAGACTGCCGTGAAAATGGTGGGGGAATTGAAGAACGTCTGGATACAACTTATCGAGGACCCCAGGATAGCTAGCATAATTGACATCCAAGTGGTGGACATCCTAGAGACTTATGGGATGTTATTAAGTTAGAATTGGTCTAAGTCCTTGAATGGATATTTTTTGACCGACTTCACCCATTTATGGCTTCCATGGGAGGGGGAATCAAATAAGATCCGAGTCGAAAGTGAACCCTGGATGAAATAGGCCCTTACCAAGGTTGGAAGGGTTAATGAGGTCTTCTTCTTTGAGACTTCCCCGGGTGTGTACCAACCCTTTGAAATCTTAACATTTGATTTCATCCCCGGAGAGGATCCTGCAGTGCTGCAGAGAGCCCAGGACCTAGAAGAAAAGATGAGGATTGAGATTGACTCTCAAGGTGCCATAACAACCCCTGCTAAACTCCTATCTGGAACTTGGTGCCAAGTACACTATCAAAAACATTCAGAGCTCGACTGTGGACCTTGTCTTTTGGTCGCTAACCGACACCTCGATACCTTCCAGAATAAAGAACATATACCTAATTCTCCGGGGCCCAGTGTTCCTATAGGATGTGCTCCTCTGGTGCTGTCTCCCTGGGAATCCCAAATCCAAACACCTCCAGAGGTAAACTCTACCTCCACACTAGTAGTTCAAGTGGGAGCCCCTCCTAAACCTCCCAACAACAATCCAAAGGCTACTCCCCTTCCCTAGCCCCAAATTACGAACAATGACTTATGGACCCTCAAATTTGATGGGTCCTGATCCAAACAAGGCTGCGGGGCTGGGGTAGAATTAATCAACCTGTGAGGGAAGTCCTTTCTTGCATCCTACAGACTGCAGTTCAACTGTACAAATAATGTCATAGAGTACAAGGCTTTGGTCCTTGGACTCTTATTTGCGTTAAGGAAAGGTATCACCCACCTCCGGGCTCTGGGTGATTAAGAGTTGATTGTTAAACAAGTCCAGATTCAATACACATGCCACGACAAAAGGCTAGCCACATACCACAACTGGGCTTGGAGCCTTATTGAAGATTTTGATGCCTTTGGCATTGACCTCATTCCCTGGTGACGAAACTATGTCCTGGATGCCCTCGCCGTTTCTGCCAGCACACTTGAGCCAATGGCCAGCTTGCGACTCCAGAGATTTTTAGTGGAGATGGTCCCTACCCCATCCATTCTAGATAATGTCACCCACTTTCAGGTTTTTGAGGATGATCAGCATATCCTGGCCTTCATGGCGAATGTTGGCGTCTTTGAAAATCAGATAGTGGAAGAACGAGACCACGATGATACTGGGCAGGGTGACGAAGACGATGGGATCATGGACCTACCTACTAACACCATCCTGAAGGGGATGGTTTCAATGAAACAAATCTTCAACTCATACCCCTGGGCCCAGGAGAAGGTGTCATCCTCCTCCGAGGGAGGAAAGTTTGAAAAGGTTAACATCGGCCAGCCTAGTGAGGAAAAGATGATTCACATTGGTACCTCCTATTCTGCTGAGGAAAAGGAGAAGATTCTCGCGGTTCTCCGAGAATACATCAACGTAATTGCATGGGGATACAAAGATTTGAAAATGTATGACACATCCATCATGACTCACACTATTCCCCTGAAACCTGATGCTAAGCCCTTTCAGCAAAAGCAAAGACCGGTCAACCCCTGATCGAGCCTCTGATTCGTTAAGAGGTAGAAAAACTACTATCAACCTGGATAATCTTCCCAATCTGGCACACTACGTGGGTTTCCAATTTAGTCCCTGTAAGAAAGAAGAACGGTGAGATCTACCTTTGTGTGCATTTTGGAAATCTGAACAGGGCTTCCAAGAAGGATAATCACCCTCTCCCTTCATTGGATGAGGTGTTGCAGATAGTGAATGGATCCCAGATGATGTCATTCTTGGATGGGTACTCTAGATATAACTAGGTCATGGTTAAGTATGAAGACAGAGAAAAAATAGTGTTTACCACCAAGTGGGGAACGTTTGCATACATAAGAATTCCCTTTGGTCTGATTAATGCAGGGGCTACATTTCAAAAGGCCATGGACATTGCGTTTGAGGGCCTTGTGAATCGGTGCATAATCATCTACATGGATGAATTGACCATCTTTTCCTGGGACAGGTGTGACCATTCCACCCACCTTGCTCAGATCTGTGAGAGGTGTCGCCGGTATGGAATATCCCTCAACCCCAAGAAGTGCATATTTGGGATCACCGAGGGGAAGTTACTCGGGCATATAGTCTCTGAGAAAGGCATATCCATAGACCCTGATAGAGTTGAAGCATTGCTAAACTTACAAATGCCTGGAAGCAAGAAAGAGATGCGATCCTTCTTCAAAAAGATCAACTTCATCTGGCGGTTCATCACGGGATTCACAGAAATAGTCAAACCGCTCAACGAGATGATGAAAAAGGATACCAAGATTGAGTGGAGTCCTGAAGCAAAGCGGGCGTTCACCCAGATTAAATAGACAATAATGGAAGTGCCCGTCCAGGCTAGTCCAGAATATTCCCTTCCATTTCACATTTACTCCTTTGCTTCACCGCATTCTACCATGACAGTGTTGACTCAAAAGGTCGAAGGGGAAGAATGACCAATAGCTTTCATGAGCTCCCCCTTCAAGAATGCCAAAGTATGGTATTCACCACTAGAAAAATAGGCCTTTTCTCTAGTTCACGCCGTGAAGAAATTCTGGCATTATATTCTCTGGAGCAAGGTATACGCTATCATTCTAGACTAGGCCGTCAAGTCTCTACTGATGCAGAGCGAATTGGGCAAAAGATAGGGGAAATAGATGGCCATCCTCTAGAAATATGACTTAGAAATGTAGCCCATGAAGATAGTCCAGGGCCAGGGACTAAGTCGAGCGATGGTAGGAGAGACTCCCCACATAGAATGTCAAGCTTAAATAGTGGAGTCCATTACCCAAGACCCGTGGTATACAGATTTAGTATATTTGCTACTAAATAACAAATGTCCAGAGGGATTACCTCCCCATAAACGCCATGCCTTGCGGATGAAAAGCGCCCACTTCATGATCAAAATTTCTGCGCTTTACCGCAGGAACTACAAGGGAGTGTACCTCCAGTGCATTGACAGAGACCAAGCTATAAAGGTGATTAATTAATTCCACGGGAAGTTTGGAGCCGGGCATGGCTCAGCCGATGCCACTGCCCATTAGATCCTTCAGGCTAGATACTATTGGCCCTGTATATTCAAGAATGTTTACACTCATGTTAGAAAATGCCACATTTACCAAACCGCATCGCATCGTGAGCGTAACCCGGCTATGCCTTTACAACCAGTCTTCGAGGCTAGGCCCTTCACCCAGTGGGCATTTGACTTCATCGGGGAAATCAACCCCAACTCGTCTACCAATCACCAATACATTCTCACTTCTACTGATTACTGCGCTTGATGGTCTGAGCCTATACCGTGCAAAAACAATGTGGCAGATGTAGTTATGAAATTCCTGGAAGAAAACATTGTCACAAGGTTTGGAATGCCCTTTGCTTTGGTATGTGACAATGGTATGAAATTTTCTTCAGTGCAGTTACTTGAATGGACCTACAACTAGAGGATAAATCTGAAGTTTTCCAACAACTATTACCCCTAGGGAAACAACATTGCTGAATCAACGAATAAAAATCTACTTGAAGTGATCAAACACCTGTTAGAACAGAATCCCCGGGACTGGCATCAAAAGTTGAAATTCACCCTCTAGGTGGATCGCATTTGTGTCAAGGCCACCCTGGGAACATCCCCATTCCATCTAGTTTATGGTCAGAACCCTGTATTCCTAGTTAACTTACAGATCCCAGTTTTACAGTTTATGCAGGAATTTAGCAACAGGGACAACATCGTGGAGGTTTGGCTCTTAAATCTGGTGCGAATGGAAGAATAGTGAGATGTAGCCCTTGAAAATTTCGTGCGTCATCAAGCAGTGGTAAAATGATGGTTTGATAGAAGAACCCAATACAAAGCCTTTCAGATCTCGGATCTAGTCCTGTTGTGGGACAAGGCCCGGGAAAAGAAAGGAAAGCACACCAAGTTCCAACGGCTCTAGCTCGGACCATACTTGATCTCAGAAATCTACGGGGAAAATACTTACCGCCTTAACACCTTGACTAGTGAACCTGTCTCATTGCTTGTTAATGGATAGTTTCTCAAACACTACTTCAAATAGGGTAAGTTTTTCCAAAGTTATATTATATGTAAAGCCTTCCGCTTGTAAATATTTCCCCTGGGTGCCTCGTTGCGAGGTACCCTATCTTGTAAATAGCCTTATCAGTTGTCCTCCGAGGCAGTCCTCTTTTGTTGTTTTTGTTTTCTTTTTTGGTTTTCTTCCGGGGTCCCGACATTTTGTTCTGTCTTGTAGGAATTGGAATGCTTCGCATAAACTCTGGTTTCCGATACGATGTCTCCGACATGGTGAAATTTAGAATCTATCTTTAGCATAGTGGAGCCAGCCCGGTCTCCGGGTTTGTTTCACAAGTTATGGCACATTTTGAGCAATCTCCATCGGATGTTGTCTCTGGGAGTCTGGCAATCAATGAACACAAGTAATATAAGGAACAAGTAATCAGACACGTCGAGGGTAGATCGGTTGTACTGGTTGGTTGACCTAGGTCTGAAACTTTAAGGAATTCTTCCCAGGTATAGAGTTTTATCCCCTCTTCAAACATCTAAGTACAGGTGAAAGAAGTACCGCCATTGAAATTAGCTAAGCCTAAGCTTAATGGTGAAAGAAGTACTACCTTCCCACTTAGAAACAAATAAAATAATAAGAAAGAGGAAAAGCGGGATGAAACTCCAGTCTTTGAGGGAAATGAGCAAATTGATGACTGGTTCGATGTAATTAGTACCTCTTCTCTACTCCTCCCAAAGGTCATCAGCTTGATTTCCTTCCAAAGCACACACGACACCACTGATGAAAGACTGCAGACTGGATCCTATGTGGTTAGATTCTCTCAGATATGTTGCTCTTTACCTGTCAGATGCCTCGGGAAATGGTTTGTTCTAGTTTTGCTAACCAGAGATTCTATAGTTCTTAAATGCGCTAAGGCATTTGTCCCAGATAGTCACCATTTGTTATGCCCTGCATCCCCGTCCCTAGATTTTGTGTGCAAAATGTTGGGTCCCCCCTTTTTTCTTCTTTTGTTTATTTTTTCTTGCGGCTCTTGCCTTATCGTTCTCCCTTTGTTTTCTTTCTCTGGGGTTTTCTTCCCCATTGTTGTGTTTTATTTGTTTGGTTTTTCATCTCTGGGACTCTGGTCCCAGAGGTTGTTCTTTTTCGGGAACCAGACTCTGGACTCTGGGATTCTTCGCCATGATGTTCTTAAGGTTATCATCGTGGAGAATCCCCGGGTCCGGGGTCTGGAGGTTTTCTTGTCCGAAGATTGCCAGAAGGAGGTGGATTGCCTTTTTACCATGGGTATAAATATAAGTTTATCTGTCACTTTCACATTTACAGCGATTAAAACACTCGAGCACTCAGAGTGATTTCAGAGCTATTACAGAGCGATTTGCAGAGAGTTAGCGATAATCAATGCTTAACACTTCCATCCTTTTCAGGCGATTGTGAGTGCTTCGTGGTGGCAGGTTATGACCATTTGACAATTGTAGCTGTTGCAGAGCTCCCATGGTAACTTCCTCCTTTCCTCCACCTTTCGGCATTCTCAGGTTGGTATCTCTGTTCCCGCCAGTTTTCTTTTTGTTTGCCTGGTGTTTCTTCTTCGTCATTTCTTTATTTGTTGTCTTTCTGTTTTGTTTATCTCCCATTTTCTGGTTTTTCCACCTGTTGGTGGGTCGGCTCTGCCAGAGGGTTGTCCACCCTCTACGCAGAAGTGGTCAGTTTGTAGAGTATGTATAAAGCTGTATATACTCTGTGCCTCACCTGGTTTCCTGCGGACATCATTTCATGATGTATATATGTATAGATTTATGTATATTTGGTGTATATATCCCTCTGTTCTCATGTATATATCCCTTAGCTTTCATGTATATCCTTCCAAGTGGCTTGGCAAGGTGGTCGAGTCACCTGTGTTGCTAGTTTTCCGCCCATGAATTCATTCTGGGGTAGAAAACCACCTATTTGAAACTTGACTCTCGGCCAGTTTCAAACAGACAGTTTTATCTCTCTTCTATAAAGCCAATCAGACCCTTATTTATATCTCATGTGCACAATCAATTCCAGCCAAGTGGCCGTCAATTTTCGCGCGTTCAGACAGTTGGCTTTGCCGTCATCGCCATAACTTCCATTTAATACCTATGCACGTGGCGCCCACGTGGGCTTGATGACTTGCCTTTTTACACATCCTCACCAATGGTTACTTCTCTGGGCTTTGGGTCTCCTACCATTAGTCCATCCCATGTCTTTACCAAGTGTGATAAAATCTCCGGACCTGGATATTTAGTAAAAATCTTAAGTTCATGTGATGCGTGTGCTTTTCGAGATCTTTATGAATGAAACTAACTTTTTAGGAAAGGCAGGCATCATGGTGGTAAGATCTCCGGACCCCAGAGTATTTATTTGTTAAAATGTTCTGACGGTCCCGTTGCCTTGCAGGTTTCCAAAGTTCACTTCCCAAACATGTCTGAGGCATCTGCATCCTCTCCACCCGTAAGTCCAGAGCTACCTTCTGCGACGGCCACCAGGGCGGCAGTAAAATCCAAAATGGAGAAGGCCCTAGAAAAAATACCCCTAACCATGAAGTTCGTGTAAGATGGTGTTATTATGGGCTCGAAGATCAAGTCCAAAGTTAAGCTTATTACCGACACCAGCGTCGAAACATGGCCAGAAATGCAGGCCTTGGTAAAAATCATGTACATCCAGCGATAGGCTGGAGATCAGCTGGCAATCAATATCGGGGACTCTAGAATCCTCAAGGCAGCTTGTTTCCCATGCTCTATACAATCTCTGGAGCTTATCTTGATGCTGGCCACCAATTACAACTCTTCTATTTGGGCTGTTATGCTCACAGCCGCAGAACCAACCGGATACCCTACTCCTCTGGTATCCCTTGACCCAGACACATTCCAGGTAGGTCTGGGGATCCCTCAATTTGCCAAGGCTTCTATGGTTACAAGGTCAGATGCCTTGGCCCAATTCACATAGCTGGAGGATGCTGCCCGGGTATATATGAACACCCATTGGCTCAAGGTTCCAAAGAGGGACCCTAAAAGAATGAAGATAGATATTCTCCAGTCTGAATTTAAAAAGAGCATTCAGATGGGAATGATAGCATTGGCCTAGGTTTTTGGGCAACCCTCCGCCCAAGAATTTTCTAAATGGATGTATTACTTCCTCCTTGGCGTTTCCACCAAAGGAGGATACTTCGACTGGGTAGCAATAATTTCCAACCATGTCGACTCCCAGTTCCTTCAACTAAACAGGAAGAATAAATTTTACATGTCTTCCTATGTTTTCTGGGCCCTAGCGCAACAGAGGCCCCATGCCCATGGCCTACTTATAGATGGTGTGCTTGGGATTGGCCTGAGACAAAAGGCACCGTGGGACTATTTCCCACAGGTTTAATGGGAGGCCAGCTTCCCCAGTTTTTGTCGGGTAAACGATGTGTTCATTTATTATCACCTGCTCACACCCACCCGGGACGCAAGATACTGCCTATCCTTAGAGGTGATAAATTTGGTCCATAGTTATGGACACTACTACATCCAGTTCCAACAACACACTTATATTAGGGTCACTGGCTTCTCTGGGAAACCCTACTTGTTTCCCAAACACTGTGGTGACAAGATCGTGCTCTTGGAATACTGTAGGCAAATAATGGAGGTGCATGCCCTCTTTGCCTTGAAGAAGATACCCAATATTCCATTTCCAATCATCTGTGGGAACTACACATGTAGCTTGGCCACCACAAAAGAGGCGGATAATGAATTGAAAAGCTACACCTTGGAGGAATTTTACTTGGTGCGAAATTTTTTTTATCCACACGGCAAGATTACAACGACACTGCCCCGGGCTTCAGAGCACCATCACATTCATATGGAGGATTTTTGGGTAGATTTCTAAGATGACATGGAGGTGTGGAGCTGGCACTACATCAGAATGATGACCGACATGATGTAAAGGTTAAAGCTTTGTAGGTTCTCGGAGGACTTCTCAGACGTCGTCCCCACCATCGATCCCCAGTACAAGGCAAAGGGGATCAATACAATGACTCTTCCACTGGTAAATTGGGATGCCCAAGAAGGGCCTACAATTTAGGACTTCACTTGAGAGTTGGTTGAGTGGAGTCATGCCTATTTCAAAAGGGTGTGCCCTGGAAGTGCCCACCGAGCGGCCCAGCTAGCACTAAAGTTGATTCTGGGGGCTGGGACTTCTTCGCAGAGGGTAGATAAGGGAAAAGAGATAGATATGACCCCTCCTGCACAAGAAGTCCCCATAAAGGAGAAAATAAAATAGTCAGTGGTAGCCTCCCAGCAGATGAGGAAGAAATTAATAATATGGCTGGCTACTCCAATGTTCATGGTCGGGCCAATTCGTCCCTCTTCCTCCCCGTCACTGGCAACCTTAATGGTGAAGGCAACGGGGGTGGATCCCATAGAAGCGACAACAATAAGGGATGCGGGGCCACCTTTGGTTACTCGAAGAAAGAAGAGGCTTAACAAAAATCCTAAGGTAGAGTTGGGGTTGAGAACATCCCAGGCCCAACAAGTAGAAATCCTTTCTTCTAGTTCCCCGTAGCCGGAGAAGGAAATAGAGCCCGCTGAAGTCCCGTCCAGTCCCCCTCCACAGGAGGATTTTGATGATGTTTTTGCAACCGATGATTTTAGAAACTTGCAGGGGAACACTAGACAAGTAGGGACAGAAGTCCCAGGGGTAGAACAAGAAGCTGCAGAGCAAGAAGCTCCTGAACAAGAGCCTGCGCAAGAGCAGAAAAAGAAGATAGAAGAAAGGGAGCTAGAGCCAGAGATTGCCTCTAAAACTCTGGAAATACAGGGTCCGGGGGTGGACCAACAAAGGCAAGGTGAACAAATGGCATCTACTTGGGGAATCAGACCTTTGGGAATAACTATAACCCCAGCCGCCACGTTCCAAGTGCCACTCCCGGGAACAACCTTTGGGCAGGTAATTACCGTGGCCCAAACTTTAAATCTCAGCCCAATACCTCCCCTACTGCCAAAAGATGTACCAACAGAAGAAGAAGGCCTGGCGGTAGAGGAAGAGCAAAAAGAAGAGCAATATGAGGAAGAAATCCCTGAGGAAGCCTACCAAAGTCCAGACAGAGCAATCAACACAGAGGACAAGGCTGAGGAGATGGAGGTTGCTGAGGAAAATATTGCTATAGAAGAAGAAGACACAGGGAGAGGGACGGATGAGGTCCACACCACTGAGGAGCAACAACCGCAAAACACCAGGGAAGAACCAAAGGAATAGATTTTAGCAGATAAGCCACCCCTACCCCCTCAGTGGTTAGTAGAAAGTAGAAAAAGAAAAGCTCCGTCCACTCCCATAACTCCTCTCTCCTTGGTCGAAATGATGGCTTAGGTCCAGGCCCCACTAAAGGCTAAGAAAGCTTGGATGGTTCATACTCTTCGAATTGGGCCGGGCAGAGAAATAGTTTCCATTGTTGCGACACTCTCCCAGGCGCTGATGAAGCAACCATAGAACCCAAAGATTACAACATTGCAGAGGTATCGCTGGGTAAAAGGGGGAAACAGGGCAAGGTAGATTTGCTGAAGGAGGTAGCTAGGGCAGTAGAGGCCCGTTATGAGAAGGAAGCCCAAAGGCTCAAAGTAGAAAAGGTGAAAAATGCAAACCTTATGGGGTTGCTCACTGAGCTGGCTTGACCTATCAATGCCGCTCCTCCGGAGGCTTTCACCTCTGAAGATTTACAGCAGAGTGACATAGACTCCCTGCGAATGATGAAGAAGAAGGCCCAGGAAATGGATGAGTGGGTTGCCCTGCAAATAGGAAACACCCAGCATTTCCTGGTATCCACCCTCCCAGATTTATATACGGCCCAGCATGTTATACACCAGGCAGAGACTCTTATTGACTTGTGGGAGGGTGATATCGAAAACTATCAAGCATGGAAGGTGGAGCTTGAAGAACTCCTTAGCCTGGGAGAGGAAATGATCTTTGAATCCAAAATTCTGGGGGATGAATCATTTGATTTTGTGAGGACCCAGCACTCCAGACTTGATCTCACATTGGAGGTAACCAAGCAACTGGTAGGGACTCTGCAAGATAAAGCTAATGCGGTAAAATATTCTTTCAATTTATACAAGTCTTTTGTAGCAAAGACTTCCGGGGCTGACCCCCTCAGCACAGATACATGTACACCAGAGGATTTAGTTTTGAGAAGTTTTGATGAAATGATGAAGTCCTGGTATCAATCCCCGAAGGGGATAGATGGTGCCCAAATGAAAAAATTAACACGTATGGTACTTAGTGGCCATGACACAACAAAAATGGCCGATGACTTTAAGGAAAATGTTCTGGACCTGGGGGAACAAATTGAGGTGGCTAAGTACCGAAGGGCCAGCTTAAAAGATATTGATGAAGATGGCATCTCCCGCCTCCTCTAGGCTTTTAATGATAATAAGAAACCTTGAGCTTTCTTTGGGGGCCGGAGAAAACTCAAACATTGGGTATTATTTATTCTTTTGGGGATGTAAGTTCCCGGATCTTGAAGTCCTGGATCCCAAATTTTGTATTCTTTCAAGTGATCCGTGTCCCGGTCCCCAAGGCCGACCGGTCACTTTTAGGAGCGGTTAATAAAAGCTGTTAGAAGGTAGTTGGCCACATCAAGGTGGGCATCGACTCAATAGTTGGTTTTTTGATAGGGTGGTCTTCTCGAGGCACCATTCAGAGGTACACCTAGCACATTGGAGACAGGGTGTCGCATCATTTCCCATTTATGAGGCATTTAGCCTCGATCCTCGGGGGACCTACTTTCTTCCTTCTCCTTCCTGGCTCTCTTCTCGAGCCTGATTCTTTCGTTGTATATTCTTGTCTCATTCTTCTGACAGGACAGACCTATTCTATCTCAAGGCCTTTTGTAGAGTGGCACAGGTAATACCGGCCCCCAGCTATTGTATTTTATTGAAATATGATGTAAAATAGGGTTAGGGTTAGAAGAGAATTGTATAAATAGCCTGACCGGCCCATTTCTAAGTGTCGACAAAATTGATGATTTTGTTGTCCACAGTAATAGAAAAGTGATTTCTCATTTTAGTTGCAGAGCTTAATGCTCCATTGTTCTGTTTTCAATAGTTAGACGCTCCCCTGGAGCCATCATTGTATCACGCACCAGTGCTTGTTGGAAGAGACATTAATGAAGAAGGAATAATTCTTTGCAATGATGTTGTTGGCATTCCTACTTCTAAGTTAATGGTATTTCATGTTTCATGTTCTTTATGTCTTCTACTCTGATATGTTAAAATAGATCAATGACCTCTTTGCCTTTGCTACTGATAAAATACTAGCTGATGGTTGTGTATTTCTTCGGTATTTAGTGTAGTATGTAAGAGTATTATTGATGTTCTGGACATTTAAACATGACTATAGTTAGAGAAGTGTTCCTAACCCTGCAAGATCTTTTTTCATTTTATTTGCTAAGTGTAGAATGCTAGGGGAAACCTTACCTTATTGAATCTCTGGAGAGAATGAGTTGAAGAAACCAGCTATCCCCCTCAAAAATAGTCACTTCTCCCAACCGATCCCCGCACTGTCGTGACCCGACACCCAGGTGCTTGAAGGCCTGAGGAATCTAATTTCCCTAGATATCCTTTGCAGGCGGAGTTGGCCAGTACCTCTGGTACCCGGTGATAACTTATGACTGTTGGCAGACCCGGTCAGCAAAACCCCGTCAACAACCACTAAAATGAATAACAATGAAACGTAATCAATAAAATGTACAAGCAAGCGAAAGGAAAACAAATAAATGTAAACCCCATGATGCTTGAAGCTTCTATTGTTTCTCTCTACTCCTTCTGAAATGTTGTTCTTGATGCTCAGTATTGGTGGGGTAGCGTCTATGACTTGAGAAGCGTTGAGAATTTGCTAGTTGAAATAGGTGTGTGATCGCAAGATGGCTTGAATGCTAGAACCAAAATGACATAGTAATGGTGTACGAGAGATTTAAATCTTGGATCCTTCATATGGTTATGAAGGGTTTATTATATAGGAATTGGTGATGAAATAAACGGTTGAGATCAATCCCAGAGATAGGGAGATGAATGATTGAGATTAAAAGGAACTGGAGAAGCCCTCAGTAAACTCCACCTCTTCATTTGGTAAAGGGAGATAAAGCTTGGTTGATTGAAGAGCTAATTATGAGTTACCTTTTTTAACTGAAGAGGTGGGTGAAGTTACCCATGTGGACTGGAGAGATGGGTGGAGTAACCCATGTGATTTGATTGGAGTTATCTCTTTGAAGATAAATGAATATTTAATTCATTTATTTAATTATTGTTTCAACATGTAAGATAATTGAATTCTTTTTGATTTAAGAATTACTTTATTTGATGAAATTAAATCAATTTAATTGAAATTAATTTAATTAGAAGAATTTAATTAGTAAGTTTAAATATTTGAATTTAAACTATAGAAAATTGAGTTTAATTAATTAATTAATGGTAATTAATCAATTAAAGCTTATTAATTAAATTTTATTTAATTAATTTTGGGAATCTAATTAGATGATTTGGGGAATGAATTTAGAAGAAAATAGATGATTTAATTAATGATTAAAAAACCATTAATTAATAGATGAAAATTAGTGTTTTTAATGTAAAGTCGCAAGCCTGTCCATTTTAGGGTGTCTACACATTGCATATTTGAATCAAATTCACTATTTTCTGCTAAAATCTGATTGTTTTTCTCAGTTTCTGTGAATGATTTAGCAAATGACTAATGAACAAGAGGATAATCAGATGCATCCCAAGTGTTATATCAGTAAGAACTACCATAAGAAGGACCGCTAACTATCGCATGCAACAAAGAGTCATCTTGGCAATCGCAATAGAAGATCAAAGCAAACATTACAACAGGTATCTTGATTCTATCAAACATTTTGTAGCTAAGTACAAGGTTACCATTAGCCTTAACACTTTAAACAATCCCAGAGTTGTTGGATATTCTTCAATTGTTAGTTAGAAGATTTTGGTACTAATCACTTTTTGACAGCCTGTGGTGAGGAAATAGTTAAAAAAGCAACCTAAAATTCATTCATTTGTGTTTTTGGTGCTTAAAAATAATATTACATGCAAACATCTTGAACCTCACTTTTCCAAATTTGGTGCTTAAAATTGACATGGTGGTGAAGAATTGAACAAAGGCAAAAAATATTTCAATTGGTGCATTAAAATTGAACAAGCAAATCATCACTTACTTTAGGCTTTAAAATTGAACACTTGTGCTTGTATGGGTGATTTTCTTAGTTCGCACTTGGAATTTTAGTGTTTAATCGATTAACCTCATGTCTTGGGTCATTGGTGTGCTTGCACAAATCTATTAGATTAAAAACCTTTATACTTTTTTATAAAGGCCTGTCTGGGGAATGCGCTTCTTCCTTGAAGAACAACCTTAAATTGGTAATCCTTTTGATCGGTATATAAACAAGACAGGAACCAAAGTTCTATTTTATATCTATCCAAGCTTGGGTGAGGTGTGTTGATGATAGCATGGATTAGGTGAATATCCCTAAGTAGCCAACATGGTCAACTAGGCTCTTAAGTGAGTCACACACATACAAACCGATTGGATAGACGCCACAGACCCTACTACAATCTTGTTAAATAGAGACCTATCTGATTAACCTCTAAAAAAAAACCTTATTATAGTGCAAGGGGTTGTAGAATTTCCCCTGAAGATTCCCAACATATGCATTCCAGAATATTGTGGTAGTGAAAGAGATCTGCACTAGCATGACAATAATATCTAGCAATGACAAAAACATGGGTGCCTACGTCGTGGACCTTCGTGTCCTAGTAGTGTGATGATTTTTGTGTAAGCTAACAAACATTCAAGCATTGGGCCTGTAATATTGTATCTTGAAGCCAAATTTGACCTAGATTAATCTATTTGTCCTTGTCTCAAAACTCGTGATAGATTACAAAATACATTGTCTATTATGCTTGTTCTATGACCAGTTTCCAAAAATGCAAAACCAACATAAAAAAATCAAAATGAGTCCAATGCGTTCAAGTCTAGGCTGTCAACATCAAATCTATTTTGCAACCAAAACCCCTATTCTAGAAGTCAATTTTATCAAACAGATACACCAGATTTGAGATCTTTTACCAGATTATCTTCTTTTGCTGTAATTGCCTACATCTTGCCATACTTGACAAAATTTTACTGCAATTGACATCTTTATTGCTGCAGTTGAGCCTTTAATTATGACAATCAGTGATTATTTACCAGAATCAACATATCACTTTGCCACAATCATTGGAAGTTTGCTGCACTTGACCAAGAGATCTAAACATCTATTTTACCTGAAAACCTTGGAAAGATTCCCCATTTTCTGTAAAAGATCAGTGTATACATCCCATAAAAAAGAGAAAAATATTGTGTGAATCTCTAAACATCAAAGGTCATCCTTCTTTGAAAGCACAACTATTGTCTAAACATTGTTAGTTGAAAAGTTTAGACTAGATTATCTTGATCCCGTTATCTCAAAAATCACCAATCTCTATCAGTGACTTTGTCTCATCTAAGGCAATAGTCAGAATCCATATCTTACATCACCAAGTCTTTGAGATCAATAGAAGTCAAAATCTATCCCTAGAATTACCCTTGTCCAAGCATAACTCAGACTCTCCTAGAAAGGTTATCCTTTTTTGTTTGCTTTATATCACTTATTTTAGTCAAACAATATGGATAACACTATGTCTCACACACCTTATGAAGGACCTTATACTAGGTCTAAGGCTAGAACACAACCCGATGAGTCCTATATTAACCAATTTTCCATATGGGAACAAGAGCGAGAGGATGACCCTTTTAGAAACACTAGTCCTTCTCTTTACATTGAGAATCCTCATAGACCAACACTTTTCCAAGATGTCACAGAGGAGGAGCTCAAAGACATAGAGTAGGACACCTATTCAACACAAGTAGTTGATGTTGTTGTAGAGAGAAATCCTAAAAGATTCTTAGCCATGTTGATTAAGAAGGGAGTCAAACTCCTGGCTAAATTTAATATGTCAACAATATAGCCTGAGAATCCTCTCACAGGTCAAAATACAACTCGACCCTCTCAAATGAAACCTGTGATATCCCATAATTTTCCATCATCGACGACAGCAACATCAACATAGACTGTGGCAAACGAAACTAGCTCTACAAATCAAGCTAGCACATCATCCACACAAAGCATGAAAGGATCCCAACTAAGTGTGCCCTTGGTCACTAGTGTATCTCAAGCATCGACCTCATGGCCTTTTACATCAAGCTCTCATGCTATGTCATCAATCCCGCAAATGAGCAAAAACCCATTTGCAACTATTCTAATACTATGGTCAATCCCTGTTAGCCTTGGGCTCAATACCTCGCTCCCATAGGGATCAATCTCTAGAGTTCTAACATTCAGTCAATGTCCACCCAAGGCTACACCTTTTTTTTTATAGGGATCCCAACAACAACAACAACAACAACAACAACAACCCCAACAATGACAAAAAAATCAATCTTGGACCAACCAAATGCCCCAGTATCAAAATCACACACTGGGGAACCAATATCAAGTCCCAAGGACTAGACCATATGTCCCAACTCAAGGAACATAGAGGTGAAACCTCATACCTAACACGTCATAGAGATTCAATGTTGCAAATGTTCCTCAATCTCAGAGAAACATGTTTATTTAGCAAGTGTAAAGTCTACAAACCAAAATGATGGACATGCAAAATCAAGGGAAAACTAAGTCCTACATAGTAGAGGGTTTGTACCCATACCCCTCTGCTCACTCATTGCACATGTCTCCATTTCCCACTCATTTCTCGGTACCCAAGTTCAAAAAATACAAAGGCAACACCAACCCTGTAGAACATATCAAAGAGTTCTTTGTTAGTTGCATTTAGGTTTCATATAATGAAATATACCTAATGCGACTGTTCCCATAGAGTCTAGTCAGACCAATAATGGAATGGTTCTGACACCTACCCCATGGAATTTTGTTTTGGGGAGAATTGGCCAAAAAATTCATTGCTTTCTTCCATCATAACATTGAATGCAAGGTTATCATCAAGGACCTCTGTGATATTAAACAGAGAGATGAAGAATCCTTTGTGAAATTCCTACAAAGGTGGAGGAACACTGCAAATAGAATAATGTATGATGTGCTCGAGAAAGACCTCATAGTCATGTTTGTTGACAATTTGATCCAAGATATGTCATTTACCATAGAATTGTAGCTCACCCCTAACTTCAAGAAAATCATCAAATGAGTTGTTTGCTGTGAGAAAAACCTAGTCAAGAGAGGTATCCTTGCAGACCCTACCCAGACAAACATGAACAAAAATGCAATGGATAAAGCCAAATGGTGGAACAAAAACAAGGATGTCACCAATGATGGTTTCATTGACATAAAGACAGTAAAATATGCTCAACCCAAGGTTTCACTACAAGGAGCACCTATGACAAATCATAAACCCATGGTGAACACTCAGCAAGTGAACACTCAAAATCAAACACCCACTGTGCAAGCAACATCTCTGTCCAATAACCAACCTAACACACAATGCCCACACAGGTTTCTATTCCTAAATGAGACTACACACCATTAGGCGAGTCAATCGAGTCAGCCCTAAGAAAGATGATACAATCCAATACTATCACTCTGCCCAAAATTAGAGAATACAAACATGGTGTTGTAAAACCAAAGTGGTAGAATGATAATAACTTTTGTGAATTTCATCAGGTAAAAGGACACAAGATCCCCAACTGCTATTGATTGAAAAATGCAATTTAATATCTGATTGACATAGGGGTTATTTTAGTCACTAATGCCCAAATCAAGGGTACAACTGATCACACGATATTCAATGATACCTTCCATGATCATAACAAGGGGAAATCCTCAGGGTTTGGTGGGAAGTCCAAACATGTGAATTACACCTATACTAATGCTGATAACACTATTAGTTGCACCAATCCTTTAGATAGTCATGTGGCTGCCATTACTATCAGAGATCCAAATGCCAAATGCGATGTCACTATGCTTTGTTCCAAAGTTGTCTTTCTAGGAGTGCCTTCCACGTCAACTATACTAGATAACTCTCCAACAACCTCTGATCCACAAACGAGTATTGTGGATCAGCTAAAGTGCACACCTGAAGGATCTGAGAAATAATGGTCTAATTAAACCCAAAAACAACTGCATGCAAAATACTTGTTACAGGAAGAAAGCATAAAGAAGGAAAAAGATGAAGAACTCAGAAGCTCAGAGAAACTTGAAAAGAGTAGAGCAAAAATGTATTATGAATTACTTAACAATAATTAAAAATTTCAACCTTAAAAAGGTGAACCAAACCCTAAAAGGTAAAAGCTAGGTTGCACATTAATAACTAATAAAATAATTAATTATTAATGCACCTAAGGGAAAGCTTAAGCACTAAAGAGTAATAAAACAACTTAACTAATTAAATCAACTTCATTTAATTAATAAGTGATTACTCTAGCAAAATCCTTTTACTCTAACAATAATTGTAATGGGGTTTGAAAACCCATTTATTTACAAAATCCTTGAAATGTTCCTATAACTATCATAAGCAATAATTCAAATATAATGAATTGTTTATAACAGAGAAACAAAATTGTAAAAACTATACTTATGATATGTACATGTTCATTAAATGCCATAACACATGAGTGCTAAAAAACTTCTACCGTATGAAGTATTATAACTTTTGAAAAATAAATGGGAGAGTTGTATGTAATGCCCAAAATTTATAACCCTAGATTGGATATTAAACAAACTATTTATACCACTCTAAACATATCTAATTTGCAATATTTTTTTTCTTTCTAAACAATGACATACTACATTAATACATAGTGTCAACCTATTTGTTATATCATTTAACTGGAATCTAAAATGATAATAAATCTACTTAGAACAATAAAGCTTATTACGATGTTCAAATAACCAACATGACTTGCAATTGCATACCTGAATTTCTCTTTCTTGCATGTGTATCATATTCTCCTTGCCTCTCTATTTCCTGCACCTGTATATACAGCTACACAACTAGATGCATGATATAAAATTCATATTTTATTACATACAAGATCGTAAGATAAGCTATATCAATAAATTAGCTAAATCAATCATAAGGTATTGAAAACTAGTTCCGTAAAGAGGTGCAAACTATGTAAAATATTGGTAAGGGGTGGAAAGATTAAGGAAGAACTCAAAAGTACAAGACCTAAGGGATAGACCTAATGCCTCGGGGGCTCATCATAGATGGCCTTGCCTACATAACTCACAGAGACATCGTAGTTTAGGTTTAACTTTAAAACCAATCTTTTAAAGGATGGTACAAGTGGTATCAATCCTCTTTATCCAAAGGGTATCAATGGAATTTCTCTCTAAAGATTTACATAAGTCACATGAGTCACATGATACATATGCTAAAGATTGCATAGTAGACAATAAAAAATTAGAGCT
>MU226926.1:36393-62765 GCA_018584345.1 Thuja plicata | reverse complement strand
TTCTTTATCTCCAACCAATTCCATGGTGAAGTATCCATGACAAACCAAACATTATCATTTTGTAGGACCTTATTGTTAGGACAACTCTTAGTCTCTACAATCAACTCTATAAGACAATATGCCTCATAAAATGCAATTGAATAACTTTATGATATCATAGAATTATAATAAGTGTAATAACATTATGATTAAAATTCATCTCTTCATTACTCTCATCAATATTGATTTCTAACCCGCCCACATAAAAACTAGAGCACCCATTATCTAAAGTAATGATTGATTCATTTTCATTGAAGAAGACTCTGTCATTCTACCAAAATAGAATTATGCTAGTTCTATCTTCTATTTTTTTTGTCCAATCATCCTTGGCCGACTTAGTGAGACTAGATTCTATTATCTCATCAATGCACTTATTTGTAATAGATGAAACATATGATGATTCATTTTCATGCTCATTGGAATAAAAAATAATTTCTTCAAATGTATTACTTTTCAAACTTCTTGAAATGAGGGTTTAAGTATATTGGTAGCCGTTTGATCTTTTGACATCCTTTTCACTTTACCAGTGCATAAGTGATTAGGCTTTGAAGACCCATTGCAAGAAAAAACATAATTTTTTTCTTTGTAATTAGTTCTTTCTTCCATCATGATTTCTTATATTGGAAGCACCTTTTTCTAATTTCTTCTTAACACCAAATAGAGACTTTACCCATTCAAGATGCTTATGCACTTCCTTATGCAATTACTTTAAAGTCACTTCATAATTTTTCCAACTCTCAATATAGCTTTGACAACTTTGCTTCAATTCTACTACCCTTTCTAGTATTTTCTCCTCAAAAGTCTTCATCTTTTTAAATAGAATAAACCAACACATTATTGCAACCTTTTAGAACCAATTCTAAAATTTATAGCTTGTTAGGTTGACAAGATGCATATCTTTGATATCTTTTTTCCCTACTTCTAGCTCTCATAGGAAATGATCAAACTCGACATGTAATAAATGTCCATATCATTCAAGGCTCCAAAATGGCACGCAAACATATAGATACTCTCAAAATATAGCATACACCCAAAGGAAGCAACATGTGTGACCTTGGGTCTTCTACAAACTAAAATTAAAGAGTATCAAACTCACATGCAACTGATAAACCCCAACAAGCTAGTAGGAAAACTAGCTCTGATACCACTATAATGACTACCCCTAATTTTTTGCTTTTGAAATAACTGAAACAAGGTATAACTAATGCTAGATGTTAGCATTAGATTACAAGCATGCACAATAAACCCACATATGAAAATGCTCTCATGGACAAACTAATTAAATGAGTGGGGGTTATTTGCAGAAACTCAATTGGTATAATAATACAAAATTAACACGAGATTACAACTATCTAGATATGCAAAGGTTTGTCACCATCGCTACTTAACTAGTACAATAATATGCATGAGAATATGAGTATGCAACTATCTAACTGTGCGGGGGTTTGTCACAATCACTTCTTATAAAATTACTTGTAATATGAAATAAGTGTGAAAATACAATAAATAATCTAAACTGAAGATACTTCGATGGTGAATTACAAACATTAAACTTACATACCTAGTTATTCACAATGGTAAATAATGGACAAGCAACAAAAAAACCAATAGATGAGGGTTTCCAAACTCTAGACACCTACACCAAACAAATCCAAAATGGATGACCAAAAGAATGGAGAGAAGAACGGAGTAAATGTGCGAAAAATCTAGTCAAAAACTTCTGCAAACTCAAATAAGACCCTCCAAGAAATTCCACCCCTATTCTCAAGCAATGTACAACCCTTTTGAAGATGTATGACTATCCCTAGAGTGTACACACAACAATAATAAAACCCACCAATGTGCAATGAACTCTACCAACTTCCTCAATAAACCCTAATGAATTATCTCTAACACTTTTTAGCTCTTGAAACTAAAAAAATATATCAAATACCATTGAAGCTCAACTGTGATCTCTATATGAAATCACCAATCATGCATTTGTCAATCATGCTTCCCTACCTATATTGATAAGCCTGTGATAATTTTATCAACTTTCTCTATCATTTATTTTACCATAAATTAGGGCAACTCCCTCATTGATGAGATTCTATTGTAAAATCTGCAGTTTCCAGTTTTTAGTTTGGAGATTGAAATTTGTTTGAAAGCCTCCAAAGACATTTCAAATCATCCATTTTGAATGCATGCTAAAATCATGGCAATGCTTGAGACCACATTTTATTGAGGGGTTGTGTCAAATAGAACATTTCATGAGTTAGACAATTAACATGTCAAGCCTAAGCTTCCACATTTTGCACATATGACTACCATGGCATCTATTGTTTTGATGCAGTAATTTCACCTACAAATTGCATTGGCCATATATAAGTTTCTAGATATTATTCAACAAATCCATGGTATGTGCATCTTGCTGTCTAGTCATTTCCTTGGTTTAGAAACCCTCTATACTTGTGTGTGTTGATGGATCTCCATAAATTACTATTACTAAACCCAGAGATGTGAATTTTAATATACATATATGAGCGTGCATACATACCAGTGTTCCAGCTTATGACATGCCAATGGGTGATAATTTATAATGATACGGGCCACCCAATAAGAATCTGTACACTGGATTGAAGAGCATCGAACACTTGAGGTTCCAAAATATCTTAGGCCTCTTTGTGCAATAAAATCTTTTCGGCCTCCCCTATGCACAATGATGCCCTAGTTCTTTCGGGCTCCGCTCTGTAATGCGGTGCAATTAAAACAAAATGAAATTAATAATGAAAGTGATCACCCCCTTTTTTTAGTTATATGCCCGGGTTCGTCAGAATTCTGATGAATACGGGCATGGATTAAAATTTTTTTTTTTTTCCTTCAATAAAATGACAAAGCAAAGGCATTTTAATGGTTCGTGGAAAATGTTGGTAAATTTTGAGGGTATAATTTATTAGTGCCACAGATCCCAAGAATCACCTACATGCAAACCTGTCATAGAAAGAGAGAAGAAAAAAAAGCTATGGAGGCCAAAAATACAAATCGATGGAAGAGGAAACATATTGTGCAAACAATATAGAAAAACTCTTAATGCTTAATTATTAATGCACCTAAGAGAAAGCTTAAGCACTAAAGAGTAATAAAATAACTTAACTAATTAAATCAACATGATTTAATTAATAAGTGATTACTTTAACACCCCCCCTTAAGCGAAGCTCAGGAGGTAAGATAACCTAGCACAACTATGAAAGCATTCAAAAAATGGGTCCCAACAACAAGGCTTGATCAGGTACCCAAGTACAAAAATATCTGTAAAGAGGAGAAATAGAGAAAACCACATGGGAAAAACCTTACTCCAAAAAGAGATGAAGCATAGAGAAGGATAGAAGAAGCCTCCAAACTAGAGAATGTCCCAGAAAATAGGAACAAAGAAGGAACATGTAGAACACCTCTTAAGAAAGAAGCTACAAACACTGTCAAAAAATAACTGATGGAACCTCCACTTTAATAGAACATGATCAGGTAGAGAAGACTATAAACAAGGTCTGAAGAGCTAATCAATAGAAGATGGAAGAATGCCTCCAAATAGGAATGAAAGAAGAGTGTCCATGTCGTAAATGATCCATCTCATCGAAATGCATAGGTACCCAGCCACTACATCCACCTAGTACATAGGAATAAATACTGAATACATAGATCACTCCATCAAACCAAGGAAGTATTAGAACCAACAGGATATACCCCCCATAATGCTGAGTAGGGAGAGGTATGATAGGTACACTGAAATAGATTGCTAAGAAATACTGCATGATGAAGAATGTATAAGCACATATAAATTATGTGTCGAGGATGATCAGTCATTGACACACATGAGGCTAATTTCATGGAAGGGACACTCACTTGACAAAGGTAGATGGTGAATAAAGAAAACATCAAACCCCCCATGGAACTCTATAATGTAGTGTGTGTACAATAGAATCCCAAGCTTGCATCAGATGACACTTTATCTCAGTGCATTTGCATAAAAAGCTACAAAAAAAATATGTATACAATGTTCAAAAAAAGGAAATGATCCCAGGACCTAAAAAATCCAAGATATCCACTAGAACACCATAAAGAAAAAAAATGAATACAAATATACAAGGAACAAAAACTGGGTGTGAGACCCATAGAAGAAGAAAGAGAACGAAAGCAACTTTCTGACGCCATGTGAAAGTCAAAAAAAGGAGTTCAGAGGAGCAAGATATAGTGACTGGAGCACAAAATGGAACCCTGACTTTGACTAAAAAAAGCCCTGCAAGACAGAAAAATTAGATAACCAAACTGGAATAATCAGAAAGGGCTCAAAGGATCTGAGAAATACTGATTTGATTACACCCAAGCACAACTGCATGCAAAATACATGTTACAGGAAGAAAGCATAAAGAAGGAAAAAGCTGAAGAACTCATAAGCTCAGAGAAACTCAAAAAAAGTAGAGCAAAAATGTATTCTAAATTACTTAACAATAATTACAAAGTTCAACTTTGAAAAGGTGAATGAAACCATAAAAGGTAAAAGCTAGGTTGCACATTAATAATTAATAAAAGAATTAATTATTAATGCACCTAAGAGAAAGCTTAAGCACTAAAGAGTAATAAAACAACTTAACTAATTAAATCAACATGAATTAATAAATAAGTGATTACTCTAATACCCCCCTTAAGCGAAGTTCAGGAGGTAAGCTAACCTAGCACAACTATGAAAGCAGAAAAAAATGGGCCCTGATAATAAGGCCTGATTAGGTACCCAAGTACAAAAATATCTGTAAAGAGGAGAAATAGAGAAAACCACATGGGAAAAAACCTACTCAAAAAAGAGATGAAGCCTAGAGAAGGACTGAAGAAGCCTCCAAACTAGAGAATGTCCCAGAAAATAGGAACAAAGAAGGAACATGTAGAACACCTCTAAAGCAAGAAGCTGCAAACACTATCGAAAAGTAACTACTGGAACCTCCACTGTAATAGAATATGATCAGGTAGAGAAGAATGTAAACAAAGCTTGAAGAGCTGATCAATCAAAGATGGAAGAATGCCTCCAAATGGGAATGAAAGAAGAGTATCCATATGGTAAATGATCCATCTCACCGAAATGCATAGGTACCCAGCCACTACATCCACCTAGTACATAGGAACAAATAATGAATACATAGATCACTTCATTGAACTAGGGAAGCATCAGAACCAACAAGATATACCCCCCATAATTCTGAGCAGGGAGAGGTATGACAGATACACTAAAATAGATTGCCAAGAAACACTGCATGATGAAGAACGTATAAGCACAAATAAAGTATGTGTCAAGGATGATCAGTCGCTGAGACACATGAGGCTAATGTCATGGAAGGGACACTCACTTGAAAAAGGTAGATGGAAAGTAAATCAAACATCAAACCCCCCATGGCACTTTATAATGTAGTGCGAGTACAATAGAATCTCAAGCATGCATTAGATGGCACTTTATCTCAGTGCATTTGCATAAAAAGCTATAGAAAAATATTTATACAATATTTAGAAAAGGAAATGATCCCAAGACCTAAAACATCTAAGATATCTACCAGAGTGCCATAAAGAAAAAAGTTGAATACATAGATACAAGGAGTAGAAACTGGGTGTGAGACCCATAGAAGAAGAAAGAGAATGGAAGCAGCTTTCCAATGCCATGGAGAAGTCAAAAAAATGATTTTAGAGGAGTGAGATATAGTGACCGAAGTGCAAAATGGAACCCTGACTTTGATTGGAAAAAAACCCTGCAAGATGGAAAAATCAGATAACCAAACTGGAAAAATCAGAAAGGTCTCAAAACCATCTTTCTGTCGATATCTTGTTTGGTGAAAAATGCCTCCGTTTGCTCCTATTTTCTGGGACATTCTCTAGTGGCTCCAAACTAGTCTTGTGGATTAGCTAAAGTGCACACCTGCCCAGATATCTATGTTCAAACTTTTGTGCATATCCCTGGTGCAACATTAGAAAGATCTTGATCAAGCACTTCAAAATACAGATGTCCCAAGGGATATAACTACAGAGAACTTACAAATCATGGTGAACTACATTGCTTCCAACAAGCATGCTACCTTTACAGACCATGATTTACTATCACACAAGCCTCTTCATAATGATCCCTTGCATTAGCTTATCCAAGTTCACAAACACACTATCAGAAGGGTCCTCATTGATGGTGGAGCTGGGTTAAACATATGTACTTTAAAAGTAATAAAAAACTTGGTGTGAGACCTACTTTAGACCATCATATTTTTACTCATTTATTTTCTATGCTTTCAATAAATATATGCTTAGACATACTTTGATTATTGAGACTCCTATGTATTTGAGGATTTTTTGAATCATATGTTATATATTCAGTGCCTGATTATGTAATCAGGGTACACTCGAGATACCTTATATTTTTATTCAGTTCAATTTATGATGATGTCATATATGAGATTAATTATGTAGATGTAATTGTCATGAAAATTAGTTTAGGAAACTGATGATATGTTTATTTAAGTTCAAATGCAGATATAGTTTACATGCAATGTATTATTGATGTTGTATTATGCTTTCTTTTCATGCTATTTTGGACCTACTTATGTGTGCAATGAGTGTGCAGGGATAGTTGACCATGGATCTAAATTGGGGACCCAGTATTGGAACCTATGTTATTTCTTGTGCATTCCAAGGTCCTGTTTATACAAATAAATATGGACCTCATTATATATGTGGTTTATTCATAAATGTGGTTTGAATGTGTGTATCTATTTCAATTAAAGTTAATGTGAATAAGCCATGTCATTTGTTTAATTATATTGTGCCAATTTTGACAATTGTTGCAATTAGTGTTGGCATGTCTAGTTATGTGAACCATGGATAGGTATAGGGTTAACTATGGTTACCTAAGTGTAGTACCCAAGCCTACCCAAGGTTAGAAGTTTCTAGATAGTCAACTTGACCTAGAAATCTATGGGTTAACTTTAGGTGTAGTTTAGGATGGTCTTTTAGGCTCCCAAAAGGCAATCGGGGTCACTTTTAGCCACCCAACTTGGTAACCTAGGGGTTAGGGGTCATTTTCAAATATAAAGGAACCTCTAAACTCATTTATTGCTCTCTTAAAGTCTCATTTTCAAAGTTGAGCGAATTTGAAGAGGAGTGTAACTTTGGTTAACCTCTCTTTTCTTCCAAGGTTTCATTTAACTTCATTTATTGAGAATGAAGGCTAGTGGGAGGAAGAGATGGTTAGATTTTATTTGTGATGATTATTCTTAGAAATTTTGGAGGTTTTCCTATTTAGGGAAGGTTTTAGGAAGAGTTGGGTGTTCACCCACTCTCTTCTCTTAGAGATAGATTCTAGATTTGAAGGAGTTCTTTTGGAGAAAGAGACTTGAAAGGATAGCTCATCATCAAATTTCAACTTGCCTTAGCTTTAGAGTAAAGTTGGTTCTTTTAGAATAGTCTTCATGGTTTTTGAATGTTCTTGAGCTTGAAACTCCATTAATGGAGTCCTATATAATTTCTATGTTATTTTCAAGTTGAGTTTTAAAAGTTTTATTTCGTTGTGTTTAAGTTTGTGTTATAATGAGATTCTTCAAGGCACACTCACCCTTGGGAGGGAAGACTAACCTTGAATGGGGTGGTAGGAGATGACTCCAGTTTAGTGTAGAGTCTCCCATGTGAAGAGGGAAAGACATGGGGTTCTTGATACCCATGATGCCAAGTAGAGCCTAAGGGCACCTGGGGACATAAGGAGGTTATTATTCATGACTGGATATTGTGAAGATGGTCATTTCAAGTCCATGTGTGGCTTGAAGATTATTTTTTTAAACTTGACTTCTCCTATTTTGATGGTCTACCACCACCCTTGTTTTCAGGAAGGCCTCTTGGAGACCTTCCTCTTATTCTACCATGTGTTGGGAAGTTTTTAATGTTTGGTTATATTTGTAAGTGCTTTTCTGTGAGTTGTGTATTACTTGTTTATATCATGTTCCACTCTAGATTTCCAAGCTCAGGGATGAAATTAAAAAGGTCTAGGTTGGGAAGTGATCTTCCATGGTCAATCCTCATCCATCAGGTTTCAGTTGGATGTAGAAGCTTGCAAAATTACCCTTATGTGGAAGATGAGAACAATTGGAAAATTATGGCATTGTGACCTATATTGTATGAAAATTTTATTATTGCAAAGTTGTATGAGAACTTAAGAGATTTGTATCCTTATATTATTTTGTAATCTTTTATTCCATGTTGTAGATGGAGATCCTATGAAAATTGTAAACATACTTTATTCAATAAATTGAAAAGAGTTTTGAGAACTTATATTATGTATGTTTTACTAAAATTTGTTGGACAAAGTTTTGTTGTATAGTAGAAAAACATAGATTTCATTATGAACAAGCTTAAAATAACATGATGGAATTAATTTTCTTATAAAGAAAAAATAAAATGATCCATGAAGTGAAATAAATCTCTAATTTTATGTTTATACACCATTGTTCAAATAGACCATTCTATTTTAAATCTTGTACAAGAAAAATATAAAAGTTTGGGATTTATAGGCTTTAATTGGATATCTATGGTGAATATTGCCATTGCTATGTTAAGGTAGACTATTTGGTATTAAACCAAAATGGTAGTTTCAATAGATTTAAGTGTTTTATTGTTGAACACTTAGAGTTATTATTTTGAAAATTTCTTTAAAAAAAAATGCTCATATTTAAAAATTCCTTCCTACAATATCTTAGGAATATAATATAGACAAATCATACGCTTTTAGAATCTAAAAAGAATGCTCCTAGCTAGCCTCTGTTTCATCTCAGAGGTTCTTTAATTAGTTGAAATGCATATATAGTTTACATGCAATGTATTATTGATGTTGTATTATGATTTCTTTTCATGTTATTTTGGACCTACTTATGTGTGCAATAAGTGTGCATGGATAGTTGACCATGGATCTAAATTGGGGACCAAGTATTGGAACCTATGTTATTTCCCATATATTCCAAGGTCCTGTTTATACAAATAAATATGGACCTCATAGTATATGTGGTTTATTCATAAATGTGGTTTGAATGTGTGTATCTATTTCAATTAAAGTTAATGTGAATAAGCCATGTCATTTGTTTAATTATATTATGCCAATTTTGGCAATTGTTGCAATTAGTGTTGGCACAAATAGTTATGTGAGCCATAGATAGGTGTATGGTTAACTACAATTACATAAGTGTAGTACCCAATCCTACCCAATGTTAGAAGTTTCTAGATGGTCAACTAGACTTAGAAATCTATGGGTTAACTTTAGGTGTAGTTTAGGATGGTCTTTTAGGCTCCCAAAAGGTAACTGGGGTCAGTTTTAGCTACCCAACTTGGTACCCTAGGGGTTAGGGGTCATTTTCAGCTATAAATGAGCCTCTAAAATCATTTATTTCTCTCCTAAAATCTCATTTTCAAAGTTGAGCGAATTTAAAGAGTGTAACTTTGGTTAACCTCTCTTTTCTTCCAAGGTTTCATTTAACTTCATTTATGGATAATGAAGGAAAGTGGGAGGAAGAGATGGTTAGGGTCTATTAGTGATGATAAGTCTTGGATATTTTAGAGGTTTTTCTATTTAGGGAACTTTTTTGGAAGAGTTGGGTGTTCACCCACTCTCTACTCTTAGAGACAGATTCCAGATTTGAAGGAGTTCTTTTAGAGAAAGAGGCTTGGAAGGATATCTCATCATCAAACTTTCAAATTGCTTTAGCTTTGGAGTAAAGTTGGTTCTTTTCGAATAGTCTTCATGGTTTTTGGATGTTCTTGAGCTTGAAACTCCATTAATGGAGTCCTATATAATTTCTATATTATTTTCAAGTTGAGTTTTTAAAGTTTTATTTTGTTGTGTTTAAGTTTGTGTTATATTTTGAATGAGATTCTTCAAGGAACACTCACCCTTGGGAGGGAAGAGTAATCTTGAAGGGGGTGGTAGAAAATAACTCCAGTTTAGTGTAGAGTCTCCCATGTGAGGAGGGAAAGACATGGGGTTCTTGATACCCATGATGCCAAGTAGGGCCTAAGGGCACCTGGGGGCATAAGGAGGTTATTATTCATGACTGCATCTTGTGAAGATGGTCATTCCAATTCCATGTGTGGCTTGAGGATTCTTTTTGTAAACTTGACTTCTCTTATTGTGATAGTCTACCACCTCCCTTGTTTTCAGGAAGGCCTCTTGGAGACCTTCCTCCTGTTCTACCATGTGTTGGGAAGTTTTTAATATTTGGTTATATTTGTAAGTGCTTTTCTGTGAGTTGTGTATTACCTGTTTGTATCCTGTTCCACTCTAGATCTCCAATCTTGGGGGTGAACTTGAAAAGGTCTAGGTTGGGAGGTGAGCTTCCATGGTCAATCTGTTGGAGATTTTCTTATGTGCAAATAGTTTACCGTATGTTTATCATTGATGATAACATATAGTATACAATAGTGAACTATATTCACTTTTCAGTATGGATATGAGGAAGCCTTGCATGGTTGTTTTTATGTTTTAGACATAGTTACTATACCATGTACATCACAGATTCAAATATTCAATAATAGTTGAGTTATGTTACTCTATTTACCAGACACAGTTTCAGAAGATTGTTCTCAGAAAGCTGATAGTAATTTTATTGATTCTTCATTTGCGTCTATCTATGGGATATGCATGTTCAGATTCATGTTTAGTTATGAGTCTAAGATATTTAATGAAAGATGCTAATCATTTTTCATCCAAAGCATGACGTTTGGGTAATTTTGGTGGAGCCGACTTTGTGAAGCGATGCATCTATTCAGTTTGAGTTGCATGGTTCAAATTATGTTGCGTGCTTGGTTTGGCCGACAAAAGAAGCATTGAAGGGATTCCTAAAGTAAAAAAAGATCATATATTTTGGAGAAGATACTTATAGTAGTTCATTTGAAGATCACCAAGTGTGAATGATAAGAAAAGAGACAAAACAAGAACATAGCAGAATGCTGTTTGTGTTGGGATAGTAAAGACATTTCATTCATCAGTCACAGATCTACGTGAAGAAACATGAAGTGCATAAAATACATTAGAACTGATCAAGAAAGTAGGTCTACTCAAATAGTTCATTATCAGATATAGTGTATATCTATTCTACTAAAGGTTGTAGCCTTCACCATTTTAGCAATGAGCTTTTGGACAGTGAGTCCTCACCCCTAGCAGGGTTATTTTTAAAAGACACCTAACAGGGTCTGACCCTTAACCAGGTCACTGCACTTATTGTATTTTAAAGATAAAATCCTAACAGGGTTTTAAGATCTTCTAACAGGGATTATTATACTCAAGTACAATTCTTTGTGGGTGCTAATTCCCATTGGGGTTTTTACCTATTTTGGTTTCCCTGTAATCAAATTATGGTGTTGTGTTCTATGTTATCTTACTATGCATATGCTTGATTACATTCTGTACTTAATTGGAGAAAAAGAATTTAACTAGCTGATAACTGATTCACCCCCCCTCTCAGTTATCCCTTGGGACTATTCCAACACAATCCTCATCCTTCAGGTTTCAGTTAGATGTAGAAGCTTGCAAAATACCCTTATGTGGAAGATGGGAACAACTGGAAAATTATGGCATTGTGACCTATATTGTATGAAAATTTCATTATTGTAAAGTTTTATGAGACCTTAAGAGATTTGTATCCTTATATTATTTTGTAATCTTTTATTCCATGTTGTGGATGGAGATCCTATGAAAATTGTAAACATACTTTATTCAATAAATTAAAAAGAGATTTGAGAACTTATATTATGTATATTTTACTAAAATTTGTTGGACAAAATTTTGTTGTATAGTAGCAAAACATAGATTTCATTATGAACAAGCTTAAAATAACATGATGGCATTAATTTTCTTATAAAGAAAAAATAAAATTATCTATGAAGTGAAATAAATCTCTTAATTTATGTTTATACTCCATTGTTAAAATAGACCATTCGATTTTAAATATTGTGCAAGAAAAATATAAAAGTTTGGGATTTATAGGATTTAGTTGGATATCTATGGCTCAAGAATCTTCATATTCATACCTTCCACTAATTGTTTGATCCATGTAATATTTGAGCAGTTTGCAGCACCAGCCACATATTATGCTTCTGCAGTAGACTATGATATGCATCCTTGCTTCATGCTGATCCATGTGACAAATCTATCACCCATGAAGAATGCTCCTCTAGTTGTTCTCTTCCCGTCATCTAAGTTTCCAGCCCAATCAACATTTGTATAGACTTGAAGATCATATTTATCCTTTTTATTATACCATAAGCCATATTCCTTGGTGTTCTTTAGATATCTTAGAATTCTTTTGACAATAGTCATATGTGATTCTTCAGGATTAGCTGAGAATCTTGTAACAATTCCAACTGCATGTGCTATATCTGGTCTGGTATGAATAACATACATTAGTTTTTCAATCATTGATCTATACAAGGTCTAATTTACCTCATTTGATTTGTCTTCTTTTGTCAGCTTACATCTAGTTTCCATAGGTGTTCCAACTGGATTGAAATCTTCCATCTTGAATATCTTCAGCACTTCCTTGATGTATTTGGACTGTGTGATATATATGCCCACGTCTTGTTGAATAATCTATATACTAAGAAAGAATTTGATCTCCCCAAACATAGACATTTAAAAATCTTTGCTCATTTCATTAGCAAAGTATTTACATAACATTTCATTTCCCCCAAATATGATATCATCAACAAATATTTCAGCAATCATAATATTACCATCAATATCTTCTTTTAAATATAGATTTTTGTTTTCACTTGTTCTTACAAATTCAATGCTTATAAGATAGGAGTGAAGTATTTCATACTAGGCTCTAGGTTCTTGTTTTAATCCATACAATGCTTTGTGTAGTCTACATATCATATTTCTCTTGTTTGGATCAACAAAACCTTCTTGTTGTTCAATGTATACCTCTTCTTCTAATATTCCATTTAGTAATGCAGATTTGACATTTGTATGGTATACATTGAATCCTTTGAATGCAGCATAAGCAAGTAAGATTCTTACTCCTTCTATTCTAGCAATGGGTGCAAAGGTTTCACCATAATCAATACCTTCTTCTTGTGCATACCCCTTACATAACTAATCTTGCATTATTCCTTGTGACTTCTCCATTCTCATTCATCTTGTTTCTGAATATCCATTTGGTACCGATAGCATTCTTGTCATCTGGTCTTGGTACTAGTGTCCATTTCTTGTTCTTCTCAATCTATTCTATTTATTCATTCATAACACTAACCCATTCTTTATTTTCAAGTGCAGTATTAGCAGATTTAGGCTCAAAATCACAAAGTAAATATCTAGTTTTTAGTGACTTCTTGTTCTCATTCCAGCCTTCTTGTCTCCTATGATATGATTCTATGGATGATGTCTTTTGACATACTTGGAAAGTTTTTGCTCAACTCTTTGTCCATCATTCTGATCATCATCTTGACCTTCGTTCTGATCTCCATCACTCAAAACATCATCTTGAGGATTTTCTTGATTTTTGATAATTGTAGCCTAATACTCGGGTGCAATGTTCTATTTCTTAGGAGAAATACACTGTTGCTCAGGTAGAGTGTCAAGTTCTTTAGTGTAAAAAAACCTTCTGGTTCTTTTCTTCTTTCCTTATCATTCTTCTTTGCAAATTCATCTATTCTTACATTTGCACTTTCAATGATCTTGTTAGAGGACTTGTTAAGACATTTATAAGCCTTTCTTTTGATGGAATACCCTAGAAAGATACCTTCTTCACTTTTAGAGTCAAGCTTTCCATTTTTATTATCTTTCAAAATATAACATTGACTACCAAAGATTTTAAAGTAACTTACATTGGGTGTGTAACCATACCATAACTCATAGGGTGTCTTCTTTGTGTCCTTCTTCAACTGTACTCTATTCAATGTGTAGACAACAGTACTAACTTCTCATCAATGTTCTTACACAATCAACAATTGATCTATTTCTCCTTTCAAAAATTCCATTTTTCTATGGTATTTTTAGTGCAGAAACCCATCTTTTAATTCCATGCTCATTGCTATATTTAGTGAATTCATCAAATACAAATTCCCCTCCTCTATCTGATCTCAAGCATTTCAATTCCTTACTCTTTGTTTTTCTACCATAGCCTTATACCATTTAAACATCTTGAATGCTTCTGATTTATCTCTTAAGAACATAACTGTCATCATTCTAGAATAATCATCTACAAAGAGAATGAAGTACCTATCACCATAGTAACTCTTTGTCCTCATGAGTCCACATAAATCAGTATGGACTAATTCTAGAATAGCATTAGATGTATGAGCTTTACTCTTGAAACTAGAATTTGTCATTTTACCTTTTTGACAATTCTTGCACATGATATGCTCTAGTTTTGACATGCTCAATAAGACTCTTACTCTTCTTTTATTGCTTATCTTTATCATGTTGTCAAAATTCACATGGCATATTCTTTTATGCCACAACCATATGTCTTTGTTTCTGGCCATTAAACAAGTGGTGTTAATGTCATCAAGATAGAAAATATTAGCTTTTTTCTATGCACCAATTATGATCAACCTTCCTAATTCATTGAAGATCTTTCCCTTCTTATTTTCAAATGCTACTCGTTGATCTATGTTATTTCACCGTGAAACACTCAATAGATTATAATTAAGCCCTTTTAACTAGTAAGAATTTTCCCATTTGATCACGTTATTCAACATTATGGTTCCTTTACCTTTAACTGGAAAAGGTGTGTCATTACCCATTCTTACTGATCCACCATTATAGTATTCAAAATTTTCAAACTTTTGTTTATCACCGGTCATGTGGTGAGTGCAGCCACTATTTATAATCCAAACATCATTCTTACTAACCTTAGATATGAGTGTAGTCTCTACATACCTTTCTTCTTCATCTGAATCATCCTTCATGGCTACAAATACCATCTAAATGTCTTCATCAGATTCGGTATCGGTATCATCAGTTCTATTCTCAGCCAGGTAACAAGATTTCTTTTCTTTGTCCTTGTAGTCTCGATTATCTCTTCTGTCAGATTGTCGATTGCTTCAGTAATCTTTGTTATCACCTCAGTCAAACTTCTTTTCATATGTCCTATCATTACTTTTGTCATCTTTTCTTCTATTAGGACATCTTGCAGTAAAGTGGCCAACCTCTTTACAATTAAAACATACAAGTGGTAATTTACCTTTGTATCTACCTTTTCCTCTATGCAATCTTCTTTCTACTAGTGCTTCAATCTCATCAAGTCCTTGGTCATCATTATCACTTTCACTATCAATTCTAATAGTGTGTCCATGACTTGACTTACTTTTTTTAAAGAAGATTTGAATGAAGACTCTATAGATGGTAAGACACTATTGTCAAAGTTATTCATTTCAAATGAAATCAGTCTACCAATCAGACTATCTAGAGTAACATTATTGTTTGCAAATACTCTCATTTCTTGTATATCAAATACCCTAATAACATATACATGTAGTAAGGTTCTTAGGATTTTACTTACCACTTTCTCTTCTTCAAGTACACCTCCAACTCCTCAGATAGCATTGACTACCTCTTTGATTCTACAACTATACTGAGTGATATTTTCTCCTTCTTTCATCCTTAGGTCATCAAACCTCCCTCCTAGACTTTCTGCCTTGGATCTTAGTACATTAGCATCTCCTCCATGTACTAGCTTCAATTTAACCCATATTTTATTTGCAGAGGTGTAGGTTTTGACATCTTCAAACAAAGCATTGAAGAGTGAGGAAGCAAGTTCTATCATCATGCAATTATTTTGATGATTTTCTCTCAATTTCTCAAGTGTGCAAGGTCTTGTAGGCAATAAATATTTAGTATCTGGGTGTTGAGTAACATCATTACTCGTACCTAATAGGTGGAGTCTTATTCTGCTTTTCCATGATGCAAATTTGTCTTTATTCAACTTGGGCACATCTGGTTTGTTCATCTTGTGATCGTTTGCTTGAGCTATTAAACTCCCTTTCTAAGAACACAAGCTCTGATACCAATTGTTAGAATAACTGAGAGGGGGGTGAATTAGTGGCCTCAAAAATTTCCAATAAATCAACCCAAAAGCTTAGTACCACAATATTAAGCCTCTAGTTATCTTCAGTCCTACAAGATGCATGCCTTCAAACAATCTTAACAAATAAACTACTGCTCAAATTTCACTGTTAAACCTTATTCTTATTGTTTACCAATTAGCAGTCTTTCATTTACCAATATATAGTAAATTTCTTAGTGTATACCAATCAATCTAGATTAGTTATGTGTAATGCAAAACACTAAAGTAATGATTCATAAACACAATGACACATGGATTTTAACGTGGAAACCCTATTAAGGGAAAAACCACTTGGGACTGGTAACCCAAATTTTTTAGGCTTTTGAAGTGAGCTCGGTGAAGAGCCAACCCTGTTAAAGGTTATGTAAACACACTGTTAGGTGTGACCTTGTTAGAGGATTTAAACATAATATTTTGTCACTTGATATCTCGCATCTCTATGCTACCTTCTATGACCAAACCCAGTGTAGTTTTTCAAATGGTATCTGGCATCTCATGCTATCTTCATGATCAAACTTTCTTATACTCCTTGGGATGTATCTCAATATAGAAAGGATTGTTAAGTCCTGATCGGTTAAGAGACTTTATGATCCAATGGTTAAATTGAAACAGTAAATGATATGTTCACATATACAACTATAAACTTGTAGATTTTTAGATCTATTGTAAGCTCATATACCTTTCTGATCAATGTATCTTTTCAATACCTTTTCTCCACTTCTTTCTGGTTAGTGTTGTTGTGCTTCTCTATTGCTTGGTGTCCACATAAATATAGCTCTATTCTTTATCTTGATTGATCAAGACTGTATGAAGTTGTTCTTCATCAGTTTCTTTCCAGCATCCTTCTTCTCTATTCACTCCCCTAATTCATAATGAATTAGATTGTCTCTTTATAGACATGATATCACCATTTTTAAGTTCTTGAATTTCTTATTCTTGGCGTTATCCACAATTCTAGCCAATCTTGATTTAAAGCATTTACTCCTATTTTATCTCGTAGATATATTCTTGCCAACTCTAATAAAAATTCTTTAAATCTTTCACTTATCTCTGGCTTTAAATTTTTGATGAAAATAATGTTAACAACTAGTTAACTCTATCTTTATCTCTTTCTAGCTAAGTCTCAATTTCATTTCTGAACTTCTATTCTTTTCGGTGTTATAACTCTTTGTTATCTTTGGTCAACACTTCAGTTCTCCTCAGGAATCTCCGTCGAGGTTGTCTGTACGTCTGGGTTGTCTGTCCATCGGGCATCACTATGAATTTATACTCATCGGTAATGCTTGTGATTCTGCTCATCGGTAATGCTTTTCGGGTTTCTTACTTGGGCATCACTCTGATTTTACTTTCAAGTTTCTCTATCCGTTGGGGTGCACTACCCGTCGGTGTTTGTAGTCACATAGTGAATGCTGATCTTTTATGCATTACTGAAATCATAATATTTTCTCTCTAATTCTCTGAAGTCTTTGACACTATGTATATAACCGATCATATTATATCAAGTTGACATCAATGACAATACAATCCATTAACTATTTTACTGTATTGCATTATCTTTCTGCATTTCGATGATCAACTTAACATCTTCAAACATTCAATCAGTTATGGTTCATCAGAAGAAGCTTTGACCAAATATGACTTGTAAACAAGTGGTAAACAAAAACATGAACTTTTGACCATATCTTACTACCAGGACATAGTGTATAGACCCATAAGAAAATAACATCTTGGACCCAATTTTTTTTACCTCCAATTCGACTGTAGATTTCATTTGCTCAACACATGAAAATTTAAAATTTAAACAAGGAAAACATTCTATCACTAGACTTGAAGGAAAAATAAAAACTTAGCCAAATTTTACAGTTCCAATAGTGGATCTAATTGGGGACACTTATCTTCTTGGGATAATATGAGAACTCCATAATCTCAATGGTTAAGAAAACCAACCGTAAAATATAGAGAACAAAACCTAAACCTAAAACAAACATGGAAAATTATTGACATATATACAACCTTTCTATGGTTCATGGATATATTCCATTATTCCAAGAGAAATAATGCTTCATAAATCATCCATGAACTGGAAATTCCAGAGTGTCTTCAACCATATGTTTCAACAAATATGAGTCTTCCCCCCATTTTATGCCAACAATTTATGGGCCTAACCAGAAAGGGTCAAATTTTCCATGTATGACCTTTTCTTCCAACCTAGCATTCCACATGAGAATCATATCATCCACTTCAAATTTTCTGATAGTGGTCTTTCTGTCATATAAATCTTTAATCTACAACTATAATTGTTTATTTCTTGCATGTGCTTCTCTTCTTGTCTTATCTAACTCCATTAGATCATTTAATATAGGTCCGATTTCATCATCTAATTCCTCATCATAAGCTTACACAAATTTATGCATTTGCATCAAGTTATTCTATGGCAATCTGGCCTCAATACCATATATAAGGTCAAAACGTGCACATCCAATTGCCTTTTTCACATTTACTCTATCAGCCCATAATGCAAATATTAGCTTGGACTCCCAAGCCTTCTTATTTTCTTCTAGGACTCTTTTGATAATTTTAATCAAGCTTTTATTTCTTGATTCAACTTGACCATTTCCCTATTGGTGGTATGGAGAAGAGTAACATATCTGAATCCCATACTTCTGAAAAAATGCATCAAATTCACTAGACCTGAAACACATAGCATTATCAACTACTATTTATTTAGGGCATCAAAATATTATAATAATATTCTCCAAAATAAAATATACCACCACTTTTCTTGTATCTCTTTTAGTAGGAATAACTTCTACCCACTTGGTGAAATAATCAATAGCCACCAAATCCATGAGGGAGCACCACTTGACTTTCCTGCAATCTCTCCAATAAAATCTAACCCTCATTTATTAAATGGTTCTTCAAAATTTACAGGCATAAGAGGTAAGTTACCATAAAAATTTAACTTACATGAAAACCTTTGGCATGCATCACAATTCTTACCATTTGATGTGCATCTTTGAAAATAGTTGGCCACCAGAAACCAGACCTCAACACCTTATGAGCAATGGTTTTAGCCATGTAGTGACCACCACATACTCCATTGTGCATTTCTTCTAAAAGATTCTTTTCTTGTTTTTTATTGACACATTTAAGAAACACACCTTCATTTCTTTTCCACCATATTTCTCCACTGACTATGACATATTTGATAGCATGTAGTTTAATGGTTATTTTCTTGTTATCATCCATATCAGGAGAGAAATTTTTTTCAGCAAGTATACAATAATATCCTTGTACTATTTGCACTGGTCAAGGTCACATATGAATGGCCTATGATCTTCTTCTAAAATATTAATATTGTTAGCATCAATATTTTCTTGCGCCATCAGTTTTACTAACCTTTGGCCTCTTACCAACTTGGTAGCTTGAACATCTATGTCAAATACTTGGATCATGTTAATGCACCTACATCTCCTCCCATAGACCTCTTGTTGAGTGAAGATGTCTTTGATAGCTGTATTTGGTACATAAGTAACGACAATTTATCCAATTAAATAACAACTAAAATATTTAAATAATTTCACTAATGCATATGCTTGTTTTTCATTAATTTTATACTTAAACTCTAAAGCTTGGGGAGATTTACTAAAGAAAGCTATGGGTTGTTCAAACACATCTAAATGTTTCTGCAAGAGCACTCCAACAACAATGTGGAAAGATGTAAATAAAAATATTTGCATAGGCTTACTATAATCAGGAGTACTCAAAATAGGAGAATCCTTGATGTCTTGCTTAATATCTTGAAAAGCCTTAGAAGGTTCAACATCCCATTCAACCTTGGCCCCTTTTTCATCATCTTTGAAATAGGTCTTCTAATTTTAGCAAGATTAGTAACAAAACTCATTAATAAATTTACTTGGATAAAGAATGACTGTATTTCCTTCACATTTTTGGGCCATATTGTGAAACAATGTGACCAAGCAACTTTCCTTAAGTAAACCTGAACACACATTTTCTTGGATTCAAATAAATTCCATAATCAAGTGCTTTGACAATTTTTATTTGTCTAAATTCCCACAATGTTGGTTTTCCTACTTTGAATATGTTTCCAAATCATCCTTATAGACTGCCAAGAACTTATCAATAAAATCTGCAAAAGAAAAATCTATGGCTCTCTGGAATGTAGCTCCTACATTTGTTTAACCAAATGGAATCCTAACATAAACATAGGTTCCCCATGGTGTTGTGAATGCAGTATTGTATTGATCTTCTTCTTCAACCATTATTTTGTTATATCTAAAGAAACCATCCATCATAGACATGAGCTTGCACCCAGTCACTTTATACAACATTTCTTCCATGTTAGGAAAACCATAATTATGTTTTAATGAAGCCAAATTTACATTCATAAATTATACACATAATATTATGTTTCCAATTTTCTTTCTCACAGGCACAAGATTGAAAAACATGAAGAGTGTCTGATGGGCTTGATAATACCAGTACCCCTCATTTTCATCCATTCTTCTTGCATTTTAGGAGCAAGAGTGGGATTAATTGGCCTTTTCTTTTTCCTGAATGACTTAGCATCATCATTTAAGGGGATCACATGTTGGAATAAATCTTCTCAATAATATTTTAAGTCATCACATGACCAAGAAAACACATGCATATGTTTTATCAAAAGTTCTATTCATGATTTCCTTACCTTTAGGGAAACATTCTTACCAATGTATACATATTTTGGAGCCTCTTTTGTTGGAAGGATTATTTCCTCCAAGTCCTCAGGATTATGGACAGTCTTCATGGTCATTGTTTTGTCTTTGTTATCAAAATCCCTTTCTAGGACTACCAAGCCTTTGGGAACCTTATTTGTCTTTAATTACAATATATCTTTCCCAAACACTATATCTTTCTCATCTATACTTTCTAAATATCCACTAAAATCAATCACTTGATCATAGTATTCACCTTCACAGCTCAAAAATATGAGAATGTCAATGTCTTCATCAAATACTTGCCAGTTCTCAATATTGGCAAGGACCAAGGGCCTAGTTTGCACTTCAACCTTCAAAGTTCATGCAAATTTGATATCATCTAGATTGAGAGAAATGTTAGCTAGGATATCTACAATTATATTGTGGATCCTATCCATTTAGTCAATCTTGAAAGCATGAAAATTCTCAATATTATCCCAAACAACATTCCTATATATTTTTAATCTCTTATTCTTGGAAGCATATTTGGATCTAACTTGGGATATGACTAAGTTTGAATCTCCAATTATACTAATATTATTAATTCCATGTTTAGAAGATAATATAATCCCAATCAATAATACTACATACTCTTCAACATTATTTGTACTAGAAGATAGAAAAGTGAAATAAAACTTGAAAGTCTTACCAATGGGAGAAATTAGTAGGACACCTACCCTGAAACACTCCCTTAAACTAGCACCATCAAAGTACATAGTCCAAAGACTATTGTCATCAAATAAATTCTCCTTATTCTTAGATAAGTTTACACGGACCTTCTTCTCATCTAATATCAGATCTTCAACTTTGAATGTGTCCATATCAGTTTCAAGGAAACATGTTATATCCTCATCTTTACAGATCTCAATCAAGTGTGGGACACTTGAGTCACGGTTTACCTTTACATTTTCACCATAAATAGTAAAGATATAAAAAGAAAGATCACATTGAAAACTACCTCCCATAGATGCACTCCATTTTCTAGATAAAAAAATTCCATAATGAGGAGCAATTTCTACAACAAGAACATTCATATCAGGGTATGCAACCAATTTATATGGTAGGGCCTTAATAGTACCAATGACAAACATTTCTATTGAATCTATGGCTTGGCATCTCCCATGAGGAGTGTCAAATATTAACCCCATAGACTCCATACTTTTGATTGACATTATAGTATTTTATGCCCCTGAGTCTATCATGCATTTCTTTAGTATTTTTCCATTAATTATCATAGTTAGCAAGAAAGGGTCCATGCTGCCCAAACAAAAATTCACAAAATGATCTAAATATATCTAAGGAATTTGAGAAAATAATCCCTTAGGCTCTTTTTCTTTCTTTTCCTTTATACTTCCCCACCCTTTTCTATCTTACCCTCATCTAATTGTTCAATTTTAACTAAGGATGTACCCTTAAACTAGGATAAAGTTTTCTCTTTATGTTCTTCTATCCTCATCATATCAAGAAAAAAGAATTTAACTATAATTTGGGAAAGTAACTATAGCATCTACATGAATATACTCAGAGAAAAAAATTTCTTTACTGTGAGAATCTTGAGAATCTTCAACTTGAGTTATTTGGTTGCATTCAATCTTCCTTTTCTGCTTGATGTCCTCTTGAATAGGAGTAGAAGACTTTTTAGTATCCTTTATTTCAATTTTAGATGAAAAAGTTGCATCAATAGGTTTAGGGACCTCACTCTTCTTATCCCAAACCTTCATTTTCACTTCTTTGATCTTCACATAATCTTTATCCTTATTTAATAGATCTTTTGTTTTACCCTTCTATTCTTTAATGAACATGCTAGCGAGCTTACCATCATCACCTCCAACAACTCTATTTCTCAAATGGTAATTACCCCTTGCTTGGGAAATCATATCTTCTGTAATTTGTGCTATTTATTGATCATAAGGTTATCTCAATGAAAAGGGGGAGAACCATGTGCAACATTACGTTGGTTATTACTAATTTGTTTATCACCTTGAGATGAATATTTCTACTCATAGTACTCTTTCCTTCTCCTTGATTCCATGACATCTTGATCTTCAACTTCTTCACCAGAATTAAGTTCACCCAATAAATATGATGATTTCATGAAAAAGTCCTTCACATACTTGGATTGACTAATGTATATCCCTTTCTTTTTCTTCTATACTTGAAGTCCAATAAAGAATGCGATTTCTCCTATCATGGATATTTCAAATTCCTTCCCATTTATTCTAAAAATGACCCTGTCAATGTTTCATTTAAACAAAATATTATGTCATCAACAAAAAATGTGACTTCTTCTATGCTTTTAAATGGGGGATCCTCGAATTTATTCTATCCCACAAGAGGTCTGAGACAAGGTGATCCAATTTCCCCCATTCTCTTTTCCATTATGGTGGAAAGCCTTGGGAGATACATCAATAGTATGGTTATAAAAGGTCAGATTTTTAGTCTCCAACCTTCTTCTGCTCTGCAAAAATGTTCACATGAACAATTTGTGGATGACACTATCATGATGAGGGAAGCCTCTGTTAAGGAAGCAAGGAACATGAAAAAGGCTTTGAATACTTATACTAATGCTTTTGGTCAATCTATTAACTGGGAGAAGATTTCCCTTTTCTTCTGTAACACTCCTGAAGAAAGACAAAGGAAGATCTCTACCATTTTGGGTTGTAAGATTGGGAATTTTCCCTCTTCCTACTTGGGACTCCCTCTATGTCATAAAACAGATGATTCTTTCTGGAATGGTATCCTTGAACTTTTTCACAACAAGATGGTAGGATGGAAAGGAGATACTCTAAGTTAAGCTGGAAAAGTTCAGCTTCTGAAATCTACTCTTCAAAACCTTCCAGTCTATGCGTTCAATCTCTTAAAAACTCCTCAGAAGTTTACAGACTTGATTGAAAAAATTTGAAAAATATTTCTCTGGTCTGGAGTTGAAGAGAAGAAGAGGTTAAGTCTTGCGGCCTGGGAGGTGGTCTGTAAACCTAAGAAGTTTGGAGGGCTTGGTATCAGAAGCATTAAAAATACTAATAAGGCTTTGCTGGCTAAACAGTGTTGGAGAATCTTTGAAGAGGAGAAGGAATGAAATACTATTATCAAGAGAAAATACCATCTAAATGTTAGAATAGTACCAAAGGATAACTAGGGGGGGGGGGTGAATAAGTTATTAGCTAATTTAATTCTTTTTCCTTATTAACTCCAGAATACAATAAAGTAAATGGAAATTTAGATAACACAATAGACAACACCACAATTTGGTTATGGGGAAACCAAATGGTAAAAACCCTGGTGGGAATTAACACCCACAATGAACTATACTTGTTTATAATAATCCCTGTTAGAATATCTTGCAACCCTATTAGGAGTTGTTCTTTACAATGCAATTAGTGACCTGGTTAAGGGTTTGACCCTATTAGGAGTCTTTATAAAATAACCCTGTTAAGGGTGAGGACTCACTGTCCAAAAGCTCACTGCTTCAATGGTGAAGGCTACAACCTTCTGTAGAATAGATATGTACTATATCTAATGATGAACTGTAGAGAAAACCTATTGTCTTGATCAATTCCAATGTATTGTAATCTTTCACTGCTTCTTCACATAGATCTTTGATGAATGAAACACAATTGATATTCTGCTCTGTACTTTTTCTGTCGCTTATCTTCTCATTCACACTTAGCATTCCACAAATGAACTACTATAAGTATCTTCCTCAAAGTATGAGATCATGGGACCTTTTAGGAAACTCTTCATGACATCCTTGTTGGCTTAACTAACCACACACACATAATTACAATTGTGCAATATAAAATGAATAGACGTGACGCTTCACAAAGTTGGCCTCACCAAATTAACTCTAACATTGAAATCTTGTTGAAACACGTTTGGCACCTTTAGATAAATATCATCAACTCATAACTAAACTTGAATATACACATTCATATGCCAAAGATAGGTGCAAATCAATAACCAATGTAATACGTCAGCTCTGTACAGACAAACTCCAGAAACTGTAACTGCCGTCAACTGAATTACACAATACAACTAAAACTTCATATATGAGTCTGCATGTATGAAAAAAAAATAAACAACATGTCTACAACATGAATATAATCGTGCAAGGCTTGATACCATCATTCTAATAAGTACATATAGAACACTACTATATATTATATTTTGTCATCAATGACAAACATACAGTCAACTAGCTGCTAGAAGTAAATCTCCAACAATCTCCACCTTTGACATTGATGGCAACATATGATATTAAAAACATCTTCAGCACATGGTGTCTTCTTCCTTTTTACAATCTTCTCAATACCCTCATCAAAGACTCCTCTACACTATTGTAGCTCCTCTATTTATGTTTATACTCCCCCAGAGTATATGCTCCCCCTTACTATATACTCCCCCTTTGACATCAATGACAAAGGGTGCCATAAACAATTAAGCACAGGTACTACTCTAGAAGTAGAGTAGTCAACCATTCATTAGTCACTATGGACTGATGTTCTTGCTGCTTTATCTAATCAAACTCAAGAGAGGGAATTACTCCCAAATTCTCCCTAATATACTCAAAAGTATCTTTTGATAAAGGCTTTGTGAAAATATCTGCCAACTATTCTTTGGTGCTTACATAGTCCAATTTTACTTCATTATCTGCAACATTTTCTCTAAGAAAATAGTATTTAATCTCAATGTGCTTTATATTTGCATGCATCATAGGGTTCTTAAACATGTTGATAGTACTAGTGTTATCACAGTGAATAACAATAGGATAGTCAACCTGTATACCAAAATCTTTAACCATCGGCTTGACCCATACCATTGTTGAACAATTAAATGTTGCTACAACATATTCAGCTTCTGCTATTGACTGAGAGATACAATTCTACTTATTTCTTACCCAAGAAACCAACCTATCTCCAAGAAATACTGCTCCTCCAGAAGTACTCTTCCTGTCATCAATACAACCTGCCCAATTTGCATCTATATACACATGAAGTTGTACATTCTCTAATGTAGGATACCATAAACCATAGTCTATAGTTCCTTTTAGATATCTGAATATTCTCTTTATTGCCATTAGGTGATTCTATTTTGGTTCTGCTACAAATCTACCAACAATTCCAACTGCATTAGATATGTATGGTCTAGATTGAGTAAGATATATAAGTTTTCCAATCATAGACTTATACAATGTCTTGTCAACTATTGTGGAATCATCTTCTTTAGAAAGCTTGCTTCCTGTTATCATAGGAGTGCATACTGGCTTACAGTCTTCCATCTTGAAAGTATTCAATATTTCCCTCACATATTTGGATTGATTTATAAATATTATTTTATTTTTCTACATTACATTCAATCCCAAAAAGTATTTTATAGGACCAATCATGCTCATTTCAAATTCATTCTGCATTTCTTTTGCAAATTCTGCACTAAGCTTGTCATTACCTCCAAAGATAATGTCATCAAAAAATAT
>MU226926.1:146-10232 GCA_018584345.1 Thuja plicata | reverse complement strand
TACTTAAAGTACACATGTGAAGGATCTTGTAAGAAGGTGTAAGAGGGTGTAAGAGTTTTGGGCCAATGAGACACTTTTGGAAAGTGTAAGAAGGTGTCATCATAGGTGTAAGAAACCTTGTTGGCACGAAATAAGGATTATTTTGAAAAAGTCAATTTTTGGAAAATTTCTCACACATGTGTGAGCAAATAATTAGGACTAATTGTTGTAGGAATCAAGAAATTAGCTTAATTAACCTTAGTTAATTAATAAATAGGTTTATTTGGTGAGAGTGATGTGAGGTAGGGTAGGTTCTAGGTTCAAATTAGCTTAATCTAAATTAATTTAGATTAATTGTGGTTTAGTAGAATTTAAGTCATGTGAAGGAATAAATAAATTAAAAATTTATTTAAAAGGGGATTAATGAGGGATAATGTATTAAATAAGATTTAATACATTAAAAGGGATAGTATTTAAATTAAATTTAAATACTATGGGAGATGAATCATATTTAATTAAATAAATTTAGTTAAATAGATAGAAGAATATAACAAATATAATTAATTAAAATTAACTATAATGTTATGGGAATATTAATTAAATTAATATAAGGATGATTTTGGACGTCTACAGCCACGTGACGTCCACGTGGGTCTGACAGCTCACTTTTCGCACACAATTTCTAACAGTTAGTTTTTTGGACTCCGGGTCTCTTACCCTCACCCAACCCACATCTTGCTTTTGCTAAGTATGATGAGACCCTCGATCCCAGATATTGGTTAAATTTCCAAGTTTGCAATATATTTACTTTCCAAGATTTTTGAACTAAACTAACTTTTCAGGGAAAGCAAGCACCATGGAGGTAAGATCTCCGAACCTTGGAGTATTATTTATCTATACATTCTAATGGTCACCTTACCTTATAGGTTTTTAGAGTGATATACTTCCATCATGTCTGAGGCTTTCGCATCTTCACCACCTGGCAGTCCAGAACTTCCTTCTGCGGCAGCCACCAAGGCAGCTGTAAAATCCAAAATGGAGAGGGCCTTGGAAAAATGGCCCCTTAGTATGAAATACATGAAAGATAGCACCATTATGGGGTCAAAGATTGATTCCAAAGTATAATTCATTACTGACACCAGTGTCAGGATGTGGGCCAAAATATAGGCCTTGGTGAAAATAATGTACATTCAATGGCAGGCTAGGGATCCACTGGCGATCAATGTCAGGGATTTTGGGATCCTCAAGGCCGCCTATTTTTTATGCTAAGTGCATTCTCTAGAGTTAATCCTCACACTTGCAACACATTACAACTCTTCTATCCGGGCCATCATGCTCGCAGCCCCAGAACACATCAGGTATCCTACCCCTATGGTGTCTCTCGACACCACTACTTTCCAGATGGGCTTGGGGATCCCTCAATTTGACAAACCAGCTGTGGTTAATAGAGAAGATGCCTTAGCACAGTTCAAACAGTTGGAGGAAGCAACCCAAATATACATGAAAAACCACTAGCTCAAGACCCCAAAGAGGGATCCTAAGAGAATGAAGCTAGAACTCCCCCGGTTTGAATTTAAGGAAAGCATCTAGATGGGGATAATAACACTATCCTAGGTCTTCAAGAAATCCCATGCCCAAGAATTCTTAGCATGGATGTACTATTTTCTACTTGGCATCTCCACCAAGGGAGAATATTTTGATTGGGTCGCCATCATCTCCAACCATGTAGATTCTCAGTTTCTACAGGTGGTTCAAAAGTGGAAGTTTCATATGACTTCTTATGCTCTTTGGGCCCTGGCACAACAATGGCCCGCCACCAATGGATTACTTACATTGGGCGTACTCGATATTGGCCTGGGTCAGAAGGCTCCCTGGGACTATTTTTGACAAATCCAATGGGAGGCCAGTTTCCCCAGCTTTTGCTGGGTGAATGATGCCTTTATCTATTACAACCTACTCACACCTACCTGGGATGCAAGATATCACCTCTCCATAAAGGCGATGAATTTAGTAAGAAGTTATAACCATTATTATATACAGTTCTAACAACATACATACATAAGGGTAACCAGCTTCTCCAAGAAACCTTACTTGTTACCCAAGCATTGTGGGAACAAGATAATTCTTTTAGAATATTATAGACAAATAATGGAGCTACATTCCTTCTATGCCTTGAAGAAGGTGACAAACATCCCATTCCCAATTACTTGTGGGAATTACTCATGCAGTCTGGCCATGGCCAAGGAAGTAGACAACGAGCTCAAAAGCCTCAACTTAGAAAAATTCTACTTGGCACGGAAGAATTTTGATCCACATGAAAAAATTGCATCGACACTTCCCCGGGCCTCATAGCCCCACCAATACCACATGGAAGACTTTTGGGAAGATTTCCAGGATGACATGGAATTTTGGGGCTGGAATTATGTCCAGATGACCATGGGAATGATGGAAAGGTTAAAGCTCTAGAGATTTCTAGATGAATTCTCAGACTCTGGATCCACAATAGATCCCCAGTACAAAGCAAAGGGGATTGATAAGTTGGCCCTCCCACCAGTGGACTAGAATGTCTAGGAGGGGCCCACCATTGAAGATTTCACCCACAATGTGGTCAAACACAGCCACACCTACTTTAAGAAGGTGTGCCCCGGGAGTGTCCACAGGGCTTCCCAGCCGGTGCCAAAATTGATCTTGGGAGCTAAAACTTCTTCGCAAAGAGAAGATAGGGGAAAAGGGATAATGGAAACCCTAGCTCCATAGGAGACCCCCATTAAGGAATAACTAAAATAGTCATTGGCCGTCTCCTAGCAGATGAAAGATAGAATGATCACATGGTTGGCAACTCCAGTGCTCATGACCGGACCCATCCATCCACCTTCTTCCCCTTCACTAGCAGCACTAATGGTGAAGGCAACATGGGTAGATCCAGAGGAAGAACAAGTCCTAAGGGAAGCGGGGCCACCTTTGGTCACTACGAGGATGAAGAGGCTTAATCGAAAGCCTAAAAAGGAGCCAGAGCTAGGGATGCCTTAGATCTTGCAAGTTGAAATCCTTTCTTTCAACTCCCTAGAGCCAGAGAGGGTACCAATGCTTACTCATGTCCGGCCAATCCTCCCCCATAGGATGAATTTGATGATGTTTTTACAACTGATGAGTTCAAAAATTTACAAGGGGACATTGAGCAGCCAGGGGCTGAAATCCCAGAACAAGAAAAAGCTCCAGAACAAGAACCTGCCCAGGAATAGGAGGAGCAGGAAGAATAGGAGCAGGAAGAACAAGAAATTGCCTCTGAAGTCCTAGAGATATAGGACACGAGAGTGGACAAACAAAAGAAAAGTGAACAAATGGAATCAGCTAGGGGAACCAGACCTTCGGGAACAATCGTAACCCCAGCCGCTGTGTTCAAAGTGTTACCCCCAGAGGTGGCATTTGGGGAGGTAATCATTGCGGCTTAAACACTGAATCTTGGCCCGTTGCCTCCCCCATTACCAAAAGATGTACCAATGGAAGAGGAAATCCCATCAACAAAGGCTGAGGAAGAAAAGGAACAAGAAGATGAAGAAAACCCTAGGGCAACAAATGAAGACCCAAACATGGCCAAAGATGTAGACGATGGGGCAGAGGACATAGGTGTCACCAAAGGAAATGTCACCGGTGAACCAGGAGACACAGGAAAGGAATCAGAGGAGGCTCATCCTGATGAAGGGACACAATAAGATATCAGGGAGAAGTCACAGGAACACATTTTGGCTACCAAGCCACCCCTACCACCCCTATGGTTAATAGAAACCTAAAAGAGAAATGCACCTCTAGCAATACCCTGGGCCCACCTTTCCTTAGAAGAGATGACATCCCAGGCCCAGAACCCACCAAAGGCCAAGAATTCCAAGACAGTCCACACCCTTTGGACTGAGTCAGGGGGAGAGACAGTCGTAGTAATAGCAACACCTTCCCCAGATGCGGACAAAGCGATGAAAGAGGCAAGAGAATATAGTATCACAGAAGTATCACTTGGGAAGAGGGGAAAACGGGGTGAAGTAGACTGGTTAAAAGAGGTGGCCAGAGTAGTAGAAGCTCATTATGAAAAGGAAGCTCAAAAGCTCAAAGCATAAAAGGAGAAAAATTCAAACCTTATGGGGTTTCTAACTGAGCTAGCCCAGCCTATCAGCGTTATTCCTCCAGGGGCCTCTACATCAAATATACCACTTCCACAAAGTGATGTAGATTCACAACAGGCGATGAAGAAGAAATCCCAAGTGGTCGATGAATGGGTTGCCCTACAAGTGGGAAATGTCTGGTGTTTCTTGGTATCCACCCTCCCAGATCTATATGTGGCCTATCATGTCTTACACTGGGCTGAGACCATCATCAACATATGGGAGGGGGATATCAAAAATTACGAGGCATGAAAAGTTGAGTTAGAAAATCTCATCAGCCTCAGAGAGGAGATTGTCTCCGAATTTGGGATTTTGGGATTTTGGGAGAAGAGTCATTTGATTTTGTGAAGACCCAACACTCTAGACTTGAGCTCACATTGGGGGTTATCAAGAAACTGGTTGGGACTCTATGGGAGAAGATCAATATAGTATAATATTCTTTTAATTTATACAAGTCTTTTGTTATGAAGGTCTCCGGAGCTGACCCATTCAACACCGACACATGCACACTAGAGGAGTATGTCTTAGGGAAGTTTGATGAGCTAATGGAGTTGAGGTATCAATCCTTAGAGGGAGTATATGACTCTCAAATGATGAGAATAATTTTTATGGTACTCAGTGGTCATGATGCGGTGAAGATGGCTGATGAGTTTAAGGGAAATGTTCTGGACCTAGGGGAATAGATTGAGGTGGCTAAGTACTGGCAGGCTGGCCTTAAAGAAGTTGATGAAGATGGAATCTCCCATCTCCTCCAAACTTTCAATGACAATAAGCAACAATAAATCTTTCTCCAGGGGCCAGAGAAAACCCAAGTGTTTTTGTATTCTTTATTCTTTCAGAACATAAGTTCCTATATCCTGAAGTTTTGGATCCTATATTTTGTATTCTTTCAGTGATCCATGTCCCGGTCCCTAAGGCCGACTGGTCATTTTCAAAGAAGTTAATAAAGGTTGCCAAAAAGTGGGTAGCAGTTAATAAGGGTTGTCAAAGGTTGTCAAAGGGCATATGACTACATCAAGGCACGTCGAATTGACAAGAGGTTTTCTGACAAATGATCCTCCCAAGGCGCTGCTTCAATTTTACACCTGGCACATCAGAGATAGGGTGCCACTTTTCCCATTTATGAGGCATGTAGTCTTGATCCCTGGGGGGTTAGTTTTCTTCTTTCTTCTTCTTGGCTCCCTTCTCAAGGCCGATTCTTCTACTTCACTTCTCAATCTTTTCTTCTAACATGACAAGCCTATTCTATCTCTAGGTCTTTTATAGAGTGGCACAGGTAGTACCGGTCACCGGATAATATATTCTATTATACAGTGTAACATAAGTTAGTGTTAGATGTAAATGTGTATAAATAGTAAGTCTGGCCCCATTCTAAGGGTCGGTGAAATTGATGATTTTATAGTCCATAGTAATAGAAAAGCAGTATTTTTATTTCTCAGTGGCAGAGCTCAATGCTCCTTAGTCTTTAAGCTTTCAGTAGTTAGATGCTCCCTGGGAGCCACCATTGTACCACGCGCCAGTGCTTGCTGGAAGAAATGTTAATGAAGAAGGGGGATTTCTTACAATGATGTTGTTAGCATTCTGTCTTTTGGATTGACGGTATTTTATGCTTTGTGTTCTTCATGTCCTTTTCTCTAACACTTAAAGTAGATTAACGACCTCCTTTCCCTTGCTATTGATGAAATATGAACTAATGGTTGTATGTTTCTTCAGTATTTAGTATAGTGTGTTAGAGTATTGTTGATGTTTTGAATGTTAAGCATAACTATAGGTAGATGAAGTACTTCTAACCCTACAGGATCTTTTTTAATTTATTTTCTAAGTGTAAATGTGCTTGAAGAAACTTCACCTATTTGAATCCCCAGAGAGAATGAGTTGAAGAAACTAGCTATCCCCTTTGAAAATAGTCACATCTCCCAACTGAGCCCTACACTATTGAGACCTGACCCTTAGGTGCTTGGAGGCCCAGGGAATCTCATTTCCCTAGATAACCTTTGCAAGTGAAGTTGGCCGGTACCCCAGTACCCAATGACAACTTACATCTACTGGCTGACCCGGTCACCTAAGTCCCATCAACAGAAATTGGCACTAGAAGGAGGGCATGAACTCATCCCCCTCTCAAGGTTCTGATTTTACACCTCCTGAGGGTTCCCTAAGCCATACTTTTAGGAATCAAGCCTTCAGTGGGATTGGGTCTTTCTCCCTATCAAAATTTGAGAGAACCCTTAGGTCAGCCCAAAATCTCGAATGGTTTGTCTAACTTGAGCCTCTTGCTCGAAAGAAATGGACCCTAAAAACCACAACAACCACTATTGTCTGGGGGTCTAGTATACCTCAGAATATCCAAACTTCTCAGACAATCCCAGGACCCAGTGCTCAAACTGCTTAAAATCTAGTTCCCCAAATGGCTGCATACTTTGGCAACACTGGGTCCCCTATGGGAACTTTTTTGGGCACAACCAATGACTTACCCTCGCACTCGGAGAATATTTTCCCATGATATGGGAACTTAGGCTCATGAACCATAGAAGAACACTTATAGGCATACAAAGATACCATGAACCGACACCATATCCAACATGAAGATGTTGTGACCTGGATGTTTCCTGTGTCCCTAGGATAGAGCGAATTGAACTGGTACCTTAACCTTCCCACCAACTCCATCAACAGTTGGTAGGACATGGAGGACACCTTCCTAGCTACCTTCCACATACATGTGGACCCAGCTTGGTCCCACAACCAGTTCATTTCCATTAGAAAGGAACCTAATAAACCCCTTGCAGCATTCAATCATCAGTTCCAATGTACCTTGAAGCAGTGCACAGGCCCTTTCATCCCATCCCCAGAAGTAACCATATAGACTTATCTCAATGTGATGGACCCCTTCGTTGCCACTCTCCTCTGGAGAACAACCACCGCGGGTGACCGGGATACTTTGGCGAACCTTTACAACCTAGCCTTAGAATTATTTCATGGCCTCAACAAATCTCTAGGCAGGATTAGGCAGAGCACGCCCTTCAACATGATCCCTGACAGAACTGCATACCCTGGGGATATAACCCCAATCTGGCAATGGGTGCCCTTGTGATGGCAATGAATCCCCTACCCTTGCTGATAGACCAACAGGCCCAGTACATTTACCCATCATAGACTCAAGTAATGTCGAGTCTGGAAGCATTCCCTTGGAACCAGCCGCAGTAGGCACAACAAAATCAGACATAATCGTTCGGAGTGCCCTTCTTTCAGTCATCCGCAACTGGAGGATTTCTGGCCTCGACTCTGACAAATACTGCTTCCTTCCCAGGAAACCAACAACAACAACCATCACACTGTGATGCAAATAGTTAGCTGACTACCGAGGTAAAATCCCTCTGGCAAATGTTGTCCACCCTGACTATGGTTATGGGTTTGTTGAAGGTGGGGTCTTCCGCACCCCAGAATTTCAACTCCCAAAGAGGGAATATTTTCTCTGGCCAATGAAACAAAAATGCCAGAGGAAGAAAATTCAATGATGGGCCTCAGCCCAACCAACAATAATGGAACAACAACGCGAACACTAGAGGTCTTCCTCCAAACCAAAATGCCAACCAAAGTGGTGCTGGACCCTCACATTTTACACTAGTCACAGACTTCCAGCCCATGACTAATTGGTATAGATTGGATGACATAGGCTCCCACAATGAGATAAACTGTGCCACGCTGGTGAAATTCATCATGATTTCCCAGTTGGATAGGCAAAAAACATCTGATCATACTCCCCCAGAGCCTCCTGTGCAAGAGTTGAATCACACTGCATTCACTTGTGAGACCATCTTCTTCAGATCCTCTGGAGAAGGTGAAGAAGAATCTGAGTTGCAGGGATTCTTTGATGAATCAATTCTGGCCTTTGAGGCCAATGCCTTCACCAACCTGTGGAATCCTTACAATACTCAAAGCCAGGCTGGTAAAGGACCAATTTACATTCCAACACCTCCTTCCAAGGACACTCCTCCCCAGGATAATATAGCTGACTGGCCTGTCCCCCCAAAAGGTTCTAGCTCTAACCAAGTGAAATACCTAGCCGAGGGAAGCCACCAATTCTTGGGAGGAAGGTTTGACATCACAAAAGTGTTAGAACAAAGAACCACCTCCATGACCTTGATGGAGGTTTTTCTAAACTATCCTAAGCAGAAGAAGTCTCTTCTGAAGCTCTTAGAAAACCCAAAAGTTGTCAGTAACCCACCCAAGAGTGTCTCTTTTGAGGATGCGAATGCAGCTTTCTTCTAGGGAAATAATGAAGATCCTCCATTCCTACTAGGCCTAAATATCCAAGGCAAAAACATACACAACTGCCTAGTAGACTCCAGAGATTCTGGCAACATCATGCCCCTATCCATATGCTAGAAGCTCAGATTCTGACCCACCCCATCTCATGGTGTAGTGATTCAACTAGATAAAACTGCTATGAAAATGATGGGAGAATTGAAGAATGTCTAGATACAACTCATCCAGGACCCCAGAATAGCCAACATAATTGACATACAAGTGGTGGACATCCCAAAGACTTATGGTATGTTATTAAGTGAGAATTGGTCCAAGTGCTTGAATGGATACTTTTTGACTGACTTCTCCCACTTATGGCTCCCTTGGGAAGGAGAATCAAACAAGATCCGGATTAAGAGTGAGCCCCGAATGAAGTAGGCCCTTGCCGAATTCAGGAGGGTTAGTGAGGTCTTCTTCTCTAAGACTTCCCCTGGGGTGTACCAACCCTTTGAAATCTTAACATTTGATTTTACCCTCGGGGAGGATCCCATAGTTTTGAAGAGAACCCAAGACCTAGAAGAAAAGTTGAGGGTCGAGGTTAACTCTCAGGGTTCCATAGCGACCCCTGCTACACTCTTGTCTGACACTTGGTGCTGGGTGAACTATCAAAAACATTCAGAGCTAGAGTGTGAGCCTTGCCTTTTAGTCACCACCCGACACATTGATGCCCTCTGGAACAAAGAACATATAGTTGATCCCCCAAAACCCAGTACTCCTACTGAAAGCACTTCCTTGGTGCAATTTTTCCAGGGATCTCAATTCCAAACCCCTCCTGAGGCAAACCTCACCCATGCACCAATAGTGCAAGAGGAAGCTCCTCCCAAGTCTCCCAAAAGCAATCCAAAGACTACTCCATCTCCCCGGCTCTAGACTACAAGTGATGACCTATGGACCCTTACGTTCAACGGGTCTTGATCTAAACAGGGCTATGGGGCTGGAGTAGAATTAATCAACCCACAAGGGAAATCCTTCCTTGCATCCTATAGGTTGCAATTTAACTGCACAAACAACATTATGGAGTACAAGGCTTTGGTCCTTAGGCTCTTATTCATGTTAAGGAAAGGGATCTCCTATCTCTGGGCTCTTGGTGATTCAGAGTTGAGTGTCAAATAGGTCCAGAGTCAATATACATGTCATGAAAAAATGCTGGCTATATACCGCAATCAGGCATGGAGCCTTATTGAAGATTTTGATGCCTTTGACATTGATCTTATTCCCCGATGACAGAATTATGTCCCGAATGCCCTTGCCATCTCTACCAGCACACTTGAGCCCATGGCTAGCTCATGACTCCAGAGATTCTCTGTTGAGATGATCCCCACCCCGTCTATTCTAGATAATGTCACCCACTTTCAAGTTTTTGAGGATGATCAACATATCCTAGCCTTCATGGCTAATGTTGGTGTCTTTAAGGACCAGATAGTGGAGGAATGAGACCATGATGATACTAGGTGTAGACACCCTAAAATGGACAGGCTTGCAACTTTACATTAAAACCCTAATTTTCATCTATTAATTAATGGTTTTTTAATCATTAATTAATCATCTATTTTCTTCTAAATTCATCTTTCTCAAATCATCTAATCCAATTCTCAACATTAATTAAATAATTAATTTTATTTAATTAATTAACATTTAAATGATTATTTAC
>MU226925.1:5778684-5812067 GCA_018584345.1 Thuja plicata | reverse complement strand
GGCTGGGACGATATTGTCGAAGATTTTGGAGTCAAGGCTTACATGTAGCGATGACATTTGGTTGAAAGTTCTGAATCGTTGTCAACAAATGTATTTTGTGGATATCCTGCATTCATAGCGTTCCATGTTATCACATATCCTTGAGGCTTCCGCTCAAACAGTTCATGCGCCCTGTCTATTCTTGCACATTTTGATACATGTCTACCAAAATATTCCCAACTGTAATATCTGACATTACTTACCCTTTTGTTATGCCTTGATGGATGCCTATAGCCTGTTTGGAAACTCCCATTTTATCAACTGCATTGTGACTTAATGCTCATGCTCATGTGTTCTATTTGCTGCAAAAAAACATTCGCATAAGGCACGAAAGGCCTTGAAAATAGGCCTACCTCAGAAGCAGGGATTGATGAGATGAATTAGAGTACCCACTTATTTTTATGCTATCAAACACTTTCCAATTTCTGAGTGGGAACTAAACAAATTCAAATGCTAACGGCGTCTATACGGACAGACGTTAGGAAGAAAAAAATGGTGGAAACCAAAAGTCTGAAAACGGAAATGCTGTGAATGGGAAATGTCAGGTCGAAGGTTAAAAGTGGGCCCAGGCACCTGCTTCGAATCTGCCGGTTAAGCCCGGCCGTGGGACCCATATCAAACGCCACACACTAAGCCGTGCCCACTTCCATGCATTCAAATGTCAATCACATGTCAATTTCATTCAACAGGGGTTAACGCTTACACATGTTCATGCCTTCCCTGTAGAACGCCTTTTGGCGTAAAAATAAAAAATTCTCCACAAGGTGAATATCTAAAAAAATAGTCATTCCTTATCGATTCTCTGTTGATACTTTACTTATCTAAGCTGTCATCTATTCACTACTAGAATTGTTGAAGTTACTCGCAATCATTTGTCTTCATCCATTCAATGAAAGCTGGGTCATTTTCCTTTTGCAAATGTATTAACAAGAACGCAGGGTATCCTACCCTTGGACAAAAAAGACAGTTTCTACAAGAGTAAGGGTTTCAGAACCAAAGAATTAGTGGGTGTTGGCTACGTCTGGAATATGGAGTGGGTATTTTGGGGTTTGGCATCTGTTTCTGCAGGTTTAGTTTTGTTTTTGGTCAAGATGGCAACAACGATATGGTTGAAGCCTCTGCAACTGAAGAAGTACTTTGAAGCCCAAGGAATCAGGGGCCCTCCATATAGGCTATTCTATGGGAATACCCCAGATATATCCAGAATGATCAACGAGCAGAAAGCTAAACCCATGCCAGTCTCACATGACATACTCCCTCGAGTTTTTCCCCATTTACATCAGTGGAGCAAAATTTATGGTACACCTGTATTCTTCATTTTCTAAAGCATCTGATATGTCATTAATTATATTACAGGAATTCCTGCTTAACACCATTGATTGTTTTGCGTAGGTGTTGTTAGAACTTAGACTAGTAGCTGATTAGGAAGAATAGTGAAAGAATATAAAGAAGATTCAGGATTCCGAAGACTCTATTGATTAATAAACTTGTTGTGTGTGATATAGGTCAGGAATTTATTTTCTGGTATGGTTCTCAAGCCAGGTTGGTTGTTCCCGACCCTGAGCTTATTAAGGAGATATGTTCTACTAAATTTGGCAACTATTCAAAGCTTCCGGGTAATCCCCTTTCAAGACAACTGGTTGGACAGGGACTTGTAGGATTGAGAGGTGAGAAATGGGCTCGGCACAGGAAAATCATCAATCCCGCTTTCCATATGGATCTCTTGAAGGTAAGGCACTGATTGTCTGTATTTATGTCCTAATTCAGAACCTAAATCAGGACCAAAATGATATAGCATAGAAATCGATATTTTTCAGAGGCAAATCTATCAAGTTCCACACCCTGGTGGTAAGATCTCTACAATTATTTTGTTAAATACCTGTTTTGGGCATCATTTTATTGTCCAAAAGATTCATTGAATTTTTAGTGACCTTTGCTTTTCCTTATGAATTTAACCTGCAAAATTCGGGGATAATGTCTAAGCAAACTTAACATAGGCTTAGACATTTTGTGAAACGGTTGTCGTGCATCGATCTACATAACACCCTTTCTTTAAGTTGGCTTAGATATTTTTTCAAAGAGTTGTCCTGCATCAATGCTGTAAAAAGCAAACAGAAGGTTAAGATTTTCTAAAAGTTTAGTGCTATTAATTTTCAAACAAACCCAACTAAAGGCGAGTTCAGCTTTATTGAATTATGATGCTGTATCACTGTATGGAACAAAGAGTTTTCGTTGAATCATAATATTTGATATAATGCTTTTGATATATTAGCACACAAGAGTTTTTTTTATGCAAAGGATATTTTCTCAGGGAGAAATTGGGATTAAAACGATACAATAGGGATAAAATTTTCAGAGAGCAATGTATTTATGTACTTATGTACATCAAATTCTTAAAATTGTTTGAGGTTGTTTATTATATAATTAATTTCAATTGTTAAGATGATTAAAGTGGTCAATCCGTTGTAGTTCAATTGATTGAATATAATGAGTGAGGATGATGATTAAATTTTGGAGGTCTGTTGAGACTACAACAATTGAATGAATTTGACGAAATTTAATCAAACTGTCTTGATGAGGTTGGGATTGAAGCATCAGTTATCTAAATCAAAATAAGACATGAGGTCGGGATTGTGCCCTGGGCATCAAGTAACTAAATCCCCCTTGTAGACATACATCGAAATAAGGGATGAGGCTGGAATTGTGCCCCAGATATCAGATAGCTAAATTCACTTTGTAGATGTACATCGAAATAAGAGATGAGACCCAAATTGTATCGCAGACATCAAATAACTAAATCCATGGACTTTGGAGGATATAAATCCTCCATCAAATTTTAAAAAATAATAATAATAAATAAAATATAGTTATATAAAACTATGTTTATGTTTACTGCTGCCACTGCTGTCATGTTTCTGGTTTCCGGTAAGCCTCTTTCCAAGCATGTATTCCTCCAATTAGATGCAATCCCATGGACAATCAGTGCCCCTCATTGAGTGCGGACCAAATGTTGCAATTGGGAGTCACAACTCAAGTCAAAAATCATTTTCAAGTAGCATGCAGTTAGTTTTAAGGATATTCAAACCAAATTACTTAAGGATGTCTATTGCAGGGCCACATTACTTAAGCCCAAATATATTTTAACTACTTTCTTTATGTTGAAGAATAAAGCTCGTGAAATATCCCATGAGGAAACCCAAGTTAAGGGCCATCCTCTGCTGCCCAGGATCGGCATCCTTTTAGTGAAGGGTTATATTTGAGTGCAAGACCTGACAATTTGACAGAATGTCATACTTCTGTTGAGGCATCTTAACAAGATGAAAGATTCTGTGTGGTGTTAAGCCCGTACTTTTATGTTTCAAAAGCTATTACAGTAAAAATATAAACCTTAATCTCTTAGAAACTTTGCAGATTAATTTGTTATTCAAAATTTCATAGGAGGTATATTCTATCATACTGGAAATTCATATATTTTTATTGAACTATTTCTGTGATTACAGGGTATGATTCCAACAATTGTGAAAAGCAGTGCCAATATGTTGGATGAATGGAGTAAATTGGTATTGTCAGGTGCATCGGAATTTGAAGTGCTGAAGGAGTTTCGTGATCTCACAGCAGATATTATATCCCGCACAGCATTTGGTAGCAGTTTTGCAGAGGGAAAGGATATATGTGATATGCAGGCTAAACAGATGATTCTCACAGCTGAATTATTTCACACTGTTTATATTCCAGGTTTCAGGTGACAAAATTGAGTTTTGTGACAGTACGATTTGTCAATCTTAAATTTCCAAATAACGAAATCAACTTTTTGTTCATTTGTTTATTATAACATTTGAAATGGTGAATTGTTGAGGCGTTTCATCTAATGAATAAATGGGTTTTATTTAGAAAAAAGGGCTTATTCATGTTATGACGCACACAGAATCTATAATTTCTTTTGGATTCTTACATTGGTACATAATGTCTGAGAATGACTGCTCTCATCAGGTTTCTGCCTACTGCAAAGAACAGGCAACGTTGGAATTTGGAGAAAAATATAAGAAGATGCTTAAAACAAGTTATAGATGGCAGGAAAAAGAGTGCTGGAATGGAAAAGACAGGTAGCTATGGTGCCGATCTGCTTGGTTTTATGATGTCTGAGAGCAAGGAGCAGGGGAGAGTGAATGCAAAAAGTAATGCAAGTCTGAGTACAGAGGAAATCATTGATGAATGTAAGACTTTCTATTTTGGTGGTCATGAAACCACATCAGTACTTTTGACATGGACTATAATATTGTTGGGTATACATCAAGATTGGCAAGAGCGAGGTCGCAGAGAGGTGTTGGAAGTATGTGGAAAAAACAATTATCCAGATGCAGACAGCTTAAGTAACCTCAAAATTGTAAGAACCGTCTAACAGAGGCCATAATTTCCATGTGAATATCATAAAGTATTTGAATTTAAAAGCTGCATTTTGAATTTGTCTCATCGAATATTGTATGATTTTGTTTTATAGGTGGGAATGATCATAAATGAGGTTTTGAGACTTTATCCACCTGCAGTGGGAGTATTGCGACAGGCTTGTGTGCCAGTGAAACTTGGAAGGCTCTCAATTCCTGCAGGCACTCAATTTGAGCTTTCCATCATTGGAATTCATCATGACACTGAATTGTGGGGAAATGATGCAAATGAATTCAACCCAGGGCGATTTAGTGAGGGAATTGCGAAAGCCGCAAAGCATCCAATGGCATTCATGCCTTTTGGGATAGGTCCAACTAAATGTCTAGGTCAGAATTTTGGCTTGTTAGAAGCAAAAATAGTTCTGGCCATGATTCTGCAAAAATTTTCTTTTGTCACTTCACCTTCATATACTCATGCTCCTTTGCTTTTATTTATTTTACGACCTCAATACGGAGCTCAGGTTATCCTCCACGTGGACTAATATCTGAAAAAAATCTACAAATTGAAGTTTTAACTCTGTATATATCTCCTCCACATAAGTAGAGAATCGAGAAAATCCTTAGTGTAGAAAGAAAAGTGAACACTAGTCAAACAATTAGATAAGTTCCAACTATTCAAGAGTGATGGGAGTCTACTCTCACTTAATGGCTTGGAACCTATTGGTGATGATACCATCTTTAGCTAATGTATGGGATATATCTAATGATTGTGTCTCTTTCCTTCTTGTCATCTCTATTGCTTAATATTATTATTTATGTTTACTCTTAATCATGCTCTGCTCTTTTAATTTTTTTCTATCTTTTGCTTGGACTTGGTCTTATCTTGACTTTGAGGGCCGTCTTTCAACCAGGCACCTTTTCTTTGTGAATATTGTATTGTTATATATTTTACTAATAAATAGTATATGCCTTATTCATATAAAAAAGTGATTGGAGTAATGATAATTGAAAACGTTCTTGAGATTATTAAAATGTTTTTGATCAATAATTTTTATAATGATGTTTTTTTTTTCCAAATTTTATATAGATCCTAATGCATTAATAGGTTGTTGAGTGTGTAGGTCAAATATTCACATAAATTATACCAACCATGTAGAAGAGTGATATACAACTTCGTGATATATTTTATGTTGATGATCAACGACAATGCATAAGTAGGTCAATCAAGGAAGAAAAGAGAGGCTAGCTATTGATTAAAGATGACAAGAAGTAATTTGTGATTTCATGATTAAATGCAACACAAAATAGAGCAAGAATGATGTGCCTTAAGCCAATGATGTGGGATGGTAAATAAATTTATGTCCATGGGAAATGATGATGTTGGTAGTGTGCTAGCATGCCTCGCGAGATTCGTGACATGGTTCAATTGACATTGATAGGTTGATATTTTGGTGCAACGACAACCACACTTATAACAAGTGGTATCAGAGCTTGATCACATGCTCGAATCTCCTTTGTGAGTGATGCGGGCCTATGGCGAGTGATTCTGGGGGCGGATTGTTGGTAGTGTGTCAGTCTCCCTCGTGGGATTCATGACATGGTTTAACCGTCTCCTTTGGATTCTATAAGTCGAGTGGTTGTATCAAGAATTGACAGGTTGATCTTTTGGTGCAACGACAACCACACTTGTAATAGATGAAATTATCCACTTGAATACACTTCCAAGAGAACAACCAATCAAATGAAGCCAACAGCTTGAATAGTACGAAGATTCCAAGGAAGGAAAAAAATTTACACAACAAATATTAGATTGAATCATTCTAAGGAATTAATGTATTGCCCTAATCCACTAATGAGATTTATAAGGGAAACACTTAAATAAATTGTATAAGTATTGGAAGCATTAAATGTGTAGAAGTTACAAAAGGTGAAAGAAGAGAATAATTAAGAAAAAAAAGTGGGGAAATTGTATAGAGACTAAATGATTGGGTGTATGTTTGTGATTGGGTTTGCTAATGTTAAGCTTGTGAAAATGAGTTTGAAGTGTATAATTGTGTTTGATTTATCTATTATGTTGAGACCCTACATGGTTCAAGGGAAGATAATAAATTGTTGTAAGATGAACTAAGTGAAGTGGGAAAACTTGATAAACTTTAGTTAAGTGGGAAAAAATAATTTTAAATTGAGTGAAGTGGGAAAACTTGGATGAACCTAGTTAAGTGAGAAAACTTATATGAACTAGATGAAGTAGGAAAACTAGGGAAGCTAATTGAAAAATAAAAATTTAGACCAAATGAGTGAGGGGATGAGAGCTCAATAATAATTTTATGTGGTTGTGGGTATGATAAGCTTGGGAGAATAGTTTGTGTTGAGAACTATGTCTATGTGTACATGTAATGTGCATTTCTATTTTTTCCTAGTTGTTTGTGCATGGATATGTGAATATGAATGAAGTCAACATGTTTGGACTATAAATTGGTTTATTGGTCTATATTACAAAATAAGGAAAAAAAATATTATGTAATAAACTCTTCTTCAAAGTATGTATAAATATAAAATTGAGTTCTTATTATTGGATTACAACAAAAAATGTGAAGATGTGCAACTCAACAATACCAAAAAAATCAACAAACCATATTCATACAAGATTTATGGAAGCCTATTTGAGAAAAAATCACCAAGAAAAGAGGATAATTATGTATTAATCTTCAACATACATGATACAATATCAATATATTATAATTTTCACTTTGAAAAGATTCTAGCAAAACTAGTTTATCTATAATAATGTATAGCATCATAAATTGCATCCTTATACAATTTGGTGCTCACCCATGCCTCATTTTAGTGTTTCTAGGTGTCTATGCTAGATCATGTTCAATCATGCTTGCACTGGATCAAAATCAGACATCTACACTACCTTCCAGTCCTTAGGTCCTTGACCTTGCTTGTGTCAAGAGGTCAAGGTCACTCAGGGCAGCCTTGCCTCGATAAATAGAGCCCAAATTTAAATCATCTAACAAATATTTTGCGGTTGCAAGAAAACATCTTCCATGTCAACCTTCTTTGAAATTATTAACATGATTCATGGAGAGAGGTACAAAAGAAAGAGTACCTGCCTCCTCCCCGCTCCCCCAATTTAGCATCATCCACGTCCAAGAACCACTCAAACATCAAGAACTCAAGGCAACATTTCATCCCACCATATTCTTTAGATCTAGCACTATGGAAAGCTTCAACAACCTTCATGCAAGCATGTGTTTATGATTGATTTCCTTTTTAGGTCTTGTCAAATCATGTTATTGCATCAAAACTTGTGATCACATTCAAGGTGAATTGCATATCAACAATGTATAAAGTTCAAATACTTCAATTATAGATCTAGCCTCTGCTACATTACAACACACTCCATCTCAAGATCATTTAAATTCAATTTCATGGGTTAGTTCCAAAATTAGGGTTTGACCTAGGAAAACTCCCACCAACACAACAATTTCCCTTCTTTTTGTGTGCAAGTGATGTTAGTCTTTAAAGGCACCGAGAGGGGGGTGAATCAATGCAACCACAAATCTCAAACTCTTCTTTAATAGATTCCACAATACCCAACATGCAAATGAAAATATTATGTAGAAACTTAACAAGTAAAATATTCACATAATGTAGACTCAACAAACAAGATTTTTCCCATGGAAACCCTTGTTAGAGGGAGAAAACTACGTGTGACATGATACCCAAAACTTTCGCTAGTGCACCAAAGAAAACTACCCTATTAGGAGCAATTACAAATACCATGTTAGGGGTATACCTGGTTAAGAGTACCTTAAGCTTGGTTAAGAGCTAATACAAGTCCTATTAAGAACTACCTTGTTTAAGGATTTCAAACTCCTAACAGTTACCTTGTTAGAGGATTTACACTTCAGATCCTATTAAAGATCCTTCTCACCCTATTAGGAGTGACCTTGTTAAAGGATTTAAGATGCAAACCTATTAGAACTTGCCTTGATAAATACCCAAGAATAACTTATCTACTAATGACACTCTCTATCTGATAAATCCAATTTGATTATGCTCACAATTCCTCCTTCAACATTCAACAGCTTCACACAATCCAATCTCTTATCATGTCGTCTAAACATCACCTCATTAACCCTAAATCTCAATTTCATCCTTCTTTTATAATAACTTTATCGAAGTCGGCCTTCTTCCCTAAAACATTTTGCCTACCGACATAAAGCTCAAATCCGTTCATGCCAAAATGCATTGGTGAACTCAATAAGGTCAACACAATACTAAACAAGTCATAAAATTTTATTTTCTAACATAAAAGTGACCGGTTAGTTGATCTAACCAAATAGACTCTGCTTGTCCTCTATTCTTCTGCAAGTGTCACTTAAATCTTTAATAACTTGCTCAATTCATCAAACTAACTAATGTGATCGTAGATATAGTAATATATGCCTCTGTATATGTTAAGTGTATGTTCACACACCTTAACTCGATCTCAAACACCAGATCTGGTTGACTTTTCCTTGCATTCTATCTTATGCCCAGTTGACTGAATAGTTAGTCATTTCATCAATTTAGTCCTTCAATACTACCGGTTAAACTGATCTCATTCCTCCAATAGATTATCTTTCTAGTAATGACAAAACCCCAATACAAATCTATGATCAAAACTCATATCATCTTCATCAAATACCAACAATCTGCCTGTTTGGCATTGATGGCAACACTTCAAAAAATTTGCTGCTAAGTGTCCTAGCTAAAGCATAAATGAAAAATACATTAAATTACAATTCTCAATAGCTCAAAATACCCATCTAGGAATTAAAATCAAATGTACTATTCCCCTTAACCATTAAATAGCATTTATCATGGACTTAGCAAAATTTTAGCCAAATTTTACGCTACACTACTCCCCCATTAACAACAATGACAAAGGTATTACAAAAAGTGTCAAAATTTTATTAATGTAAGAGTAGTATAAAATTATTACATTCTAATGAAAATTTCATTGAATTTACCCTTCAGAATCTGTAGATTGATGTTCCATGTCTTCAGTAGGCTCACCATGATAGCAATCTGCCCTCTAAGAAAAAATGCAAGTCCTTCTTGTCCATCAACTGTACACACATCAAGGAATATTAGGGCTTTCTCTGCCTCTTTTACACCATGTTGCAAAATGCCTAACTTAGGAATCAACAAATTTTGCAACTTCGGTAAGTTAGTTATCCTCTTCTCTTCCTCAATCATATATGACTTCAACTTGTGATGTACATTTCTAACCTCGGTACCAAAAGTAGTAGCAAACTAATGTATAGGATCAAAATTTGCAACAAGTAACCTAAGCTCCTACTAAGCTTCACATTTTTTCCTCTCTAAATATTTCAAAAGTAGAGACAAATCATAAACAGACTTGAGGATTTTACCTCCTTCTTTCAATGCATCCTTTACCTGATTGATAACCAAAGTGAGTGTATTCTTGTCTGAAACAATTGACTGTGCTAAGTTTTTCGACCTTTTCTACTTTAAAAATTGAACTGCATCATCAAGACTCTTCATCTCTTCATTAGTAGAAGTAACCAAATATGAAAGTCCTATCAATAGAGCAGTCTCATCATATTGTGCACTGCTCAGTAATTCATAAAATATGTCTCTTGCAGTAAGAATTACTTGAATTTATTGCTTCATTGTTTCCTTTTTGGCCTTTGACTTGAGTGCCATAGAAAATCTATCACCTCCTTGGGGCTCATATTACTCAATTCCATCTTTCCCTTAAGTAGTATATCATCTTCATTAATATTCTTCTTGGATTGGGATAAAGGTGCTACATTTTCTTGTTCTTGTTCCTTCTCTATAGCTTCCTTCTCTGTAACTTTCTCTTGATGTTGATCATTTGTACAACCTTTATCTTGTGTACCATCAATCATAGTCTAACTAGTACCTAATTTCACTAATTCTTCTTCTTTTTATTCCTCATGTGCATCTTGTTGCTCATCCTATATCTACATGCCAGGAATATCACTAGTAGTGTCATCTTTGAATTCCTCAAGTATGATCTTCACACCATAAATAGTAAATCCTTCAACACTTTGAGTTACCACTGGATCAACATTATCCTTTTCTTTTACTGGTTACTCTTGAACTTCCATATCAACTTCTTCGACACTGTCTTGTTCTTCTTCCTTAGCAAGTCATAAACGGTTCTTCAAAATCCTCAGTATTTCATCTCTCACTAATTAAGAATCACCAATCAGTAGTCTTGTAACTCTAGACTTAGTCTGAAAACAATGTCTAACCTTTTGAAGTGTCTCATTTATTTCATCTGTAGACATATTTGGTTGTAATTGAACTAGGGCATATTCAATTATTTCTTTGTCAAGTTTCAATATAGTACACCACCTAGCTTCAATTTTAGCATACAATGTTGTAGGAATTTGACCTTGTAATTCAATTAGGGCTTTGGTCAGCTTGTGCATGTTGTAAACAACAACCTCCTCAATCATCTTCTGTTCTTTTTCATTGACCTTGTCATAGAAATTTCTTACACCAACTAACACACCCCACTTTTTAACTCTATGCACTATGTTTTCAATAGAAATAAATTTTCCAAAATCAAGCATGATAGATTTATTAGTAGGGTAACCTACCACCTTAGATTTATTTCCTATTTCCTTGAGCTCCTTCTTCTCTTTCTCAGACTCATTTCCTTCACTTTCTTCATCAGAAACTTTCTTATCTCTTTGTGCCTTTTATTTGTTTCTTTTTCATGTTACCTTTGTTGGAATAGTCCCAAGGGATAATTGAGAGGGGGGGTGAATCAGTTATCAGATAGTTTAATTCTTTTCTCCAATTAATTACAGAATAACATTAAGCATTAACACATTCAGATAACACAATAATTTTGGTTACAGGGAAACCAAATAGGTAAACACCGCGGTGGGAATTAGCACCCACAAAGAACTGTACTTGAGTATAATAATCCCTGTTAGAAGATCTTACAACCCTGTTAGGAGTTGATATTTACAATGCAATAAGTACAAAGACCTGGTCAAAGGTCAGACCCTGTTAGGAGTCTTTTACAAATGACCCTATTACGGGTGAGGACACATTATTCGAGAGCTCACTTCTCAAATGGTGAAGGTTGCAACCTTCTGTAAGGTAGATATGCACTATATTTGATAATGAAATATTTGAGTAGACCTATTGTCTTGATCAGTTCCAATGAATTGTAATCTTCTTCTGCTTCTTCACATAGATCTTCAACTTTTACTGTCTAACTTTTTGCTATGCTCTGTCTTTTCTTTTTCATTTCATTTTCACACTTAACGATCATATTTGAACTACTATATGTATCTTCTCCAAAGATAAGGTCACGATGAATGTAGGAAACACTTCAACAACTTCCTTGTCGACTTAACTAAGCACACAATCAAAGTTAGGACAACACAACTCAAAATGAATAGACGCGTCGCTTCACATAGTCGGCTCTACCAAATTAACTCAATCATCACGCTTTAGTTAGAACATGTTTAGCGCCTTTGGATAATCATCATTAACTCATAAATAAACATGAATACAAGCACACATATCCCAAAGATAGGTGCAACTCAAAAAACAATGTAAATATGTCATCTCTTAACAGATAATCTCCAAAAACTGTAACTGTGAAAATAGATTAACATAATTTAACTGAAACTGCATATGTGAATCTGCATGTATGAACATTACATCCAGAAATGTCCACAACATAGATGTAAACGCGCAAGGCTCCAAAATATTTGTACTGATAATTGCTCACAGGACACTGCTGTATATTATATGTTGTCATCAATGACAAATATACAATCAACTATTTGCATAGAAGAAATTCTCCAACAACATTTTATGTGCTTAGTGTTTCCTTGACTAGGTTAGTCTTAGGCTTATCTCTCTTTACATGTTCCTTGTCCTATGTTTTGATGGGATGATAATGTTTCTCCTTCTTGACTCTTGTGGCATTCCTTGTTTTCCAACCGGTTGGGGTACTATTAGTTTCACCAAAAACTTCAACATCTTCAACATCCTTGGCTACACCAGATGTGCTAGCTTGTTTTGCAACATACTTAGCTCTGGTTTTCTCTAGATTTGATCCTTGGTAAAACCCTTCTGAAACATTAATGTTTCAACATCTTTCCTCACCATTTTTTCTCAATAACGGGTTTCATCAACTCACAGTGTACTTCAAGTGACTTCTCTTCATATGTCCCAAACCTTGGAGTCTTGGTATCTACCGGTTGAGATAATATACTCTCTACATACATAAACAATATTTATCCTTCCAGTTCATAACCCATAGACATCACCCATGAGATTCTTGTCTCAATTTCCTCCATCATACAGGCGTCTGTGTCTACCATGAAACAAATGGTATCCTTGTATTTTTCAACAATCCCAGATGGAATTCTTTCTCTTTCATGCATCATTTTGTGAAAATCTTTAAAATAATCGCAAACCTTTCTTGTAAAGTCATTTCCTAATATCCTGATACATTTGTTTATTTGAATGAAATATGGAGCATCATTTGACCATGTGATGTTTCCTATAAGAGGGAACATATTATGAAAATAGAAAAACAAACACATATACCTGGCCATATTTGAAATTTTTTCTCTTATCCTTCTTGATGTTATCCAGGTTAAACATTAATTGTTCTCTCATGACTTCAACCAAGTCATAGTCTTCGTTCTCCTTTATCATCATATGAGTAGTATGAATAGCACCACCGGGTATACTATTCAACCTACTGGAATGATACACCTTATAAATAATAACCATAGATGCATACTTTACCTCAACATCTGAAATGTCATTCACAGTCATCACACGTCCATCCCACTTAGATTTAGCCAACCTAATCACTTCTTATTTTGGAATGGTGCGAAGAAAAGTTACACTACCAGTTGAACAAAGGCCAGTTACAACATGGATGACTTCCTTTGTGATTTTATGTGGTCATTCTAGCCACATGAATTGGTCATGAACTCTTCTCAAAATATATCTAATCTGATCATCCTCAAATTCATCAGGGTATCTATCTGCGTGATGAAAACCTTTTTATGCTATATGTTTGTGCTCATATTTCAATACTAGGTTATCATCACAAAATGTCTCATATTTTTCATGTATTTCCCCTAATCCTAGGTCTTCCAATTTACAATGATTATATTCTCTAACATCCTCTACATGTAGATCACCATAGGGCACACTAGTTAGGACACCTACTGGGTCATTTTCTATGGATTTGAATGGATGTCTCTTAAATTTTGGTAGTGGTCTCTCAGTAATATCAATCAATTTGGGATTAGATATCTTAAATTTGTAACAACAAGCTTAGATATTAGATAAATACCTTAAATAGTTCACAACTAGGGTTCTTTCCCAAAGAACACAACATAAACTGGTTGATTTTCTCTTCCAGATTAACACAAAAAATCTCTCTTATCTCAATCTCTTGAGCCAAGTCTATCACTGCCCTTTTATAGTAAGTAAAGTGGAAATAGGCCTAGTTTCTTAGTTTACGTTCACAAGCTAGTGATCCCTATTTCCCCACCTTAGATTTTGGTGAGCCTGATGCTTCTAACATTCTTCTATTTTTCATAAAGAAATCTAATTGGTTTTCTATTTCACATGTGAACATTTCTTTCTAGTTACATTTACAAGAATAATGTGTTAGATAATGGATTCTTTCATTTTATGCTACTTGTATTCATTCATAACACTCTTACATATTGCATTATTAGAGTTTCAAAGATATTTCCTACTTGAGAATTATTTCTCAAAGCTTTCATCCATGTTTCATGTTGTTTTATAATAGCATTTTTAAGAAATTTCATGGAAGGTATAGATCTAATAAGAGCTTTCATAGAAAATGACAATCCTAGAGATGCCATTAAAATGAATAACATTTATACCTCTCCTATGCTATCTTTTGTCAATGAGTATAGAATCAATAATCCTACCATTGACCTCCCATGCTGGCAAGTGATCAATTTTGTATGATGTGATCCACTTTTTGGTTGTCATTTATGGAAACACATCTGCCATATTGATTGATTCATTTAAAGTTAAGTTTTGTTGACTTTGAAATCAGCTAAGTATAGAAGCAGAAATACAGAGGTATTTTGAGTATCGAAGATCAAGATAGGTGAGTTATGGAAAGAGAGCTTAGACAAAGATAGTATGGGGTATGTGTGACCTCCACCTAAGATCAATTTTTCTTTGGTGATGTTTACAGTAAGTTAGAGAGATTTGAAGACAGGCAGACAACAACAGAACAATGATACAGAGCAGTTGGACAGAAGCGATGACTCAAGGAGTATGACATGGACTCCTGGAAATCAGAGTTGGATTATGATTTTTGATGACCTATATTTTGATTATGTAAGAGCGATGACTATGCATTTGATATTTTCTTTATTAAATGTATTTTGTATTGAGAGCCGACTATGCAATATTTGTATTTGAGAGCTGACTTGGTAAAGAAGAAAGATATATATGTAAGATCTTTTTGTTGTGCAAAGAGATGTGTGTGTAGAGTTTTGGATATGATATGTGAATGGTAGATCAAGGATGAAAAATATCATAGAAGAACTATGACTGGAACTATCTAAGCATTAGAGATGCTTTTTTTGTTCATTAATGAGAACATTTTTGTAACAAAACTATATTGTAAGAGTTCTATGCTCAGTTGGCCCCTAATACGGTGTTGTATACCTTTAACAGGGTTGTTATTCCTTTAACAAGAAAATATACTATGAAATATTCAGCTCCTAACAGGGCTAGGTCTCCTAATAGGGATACTATACTTTAGTGCATGCTTATGGGTATCATCCCCACTCGGGTTTTCCCTTGGCCAGGGCTTCCTTGACAAAAAATAATGGTGTTATGAGTACTATGTTATTTGCTTATGTTCTTTTCATTCATGCAAGTTTATGGATTATTTATAATTGGTTGAAAAGTTTTATTAAGTGTTGTAATATTGATTCACCCCCCCTCTCAGTATTACCTAATCCTAATAATTGGTATTAGAGCTTTTGGCCCTTGGAGAGAAAGTCTAACAGCTTAAGGGAGATCAAAATGGATTTATATAGTTTGCAAGAAAACTTTGATGTTGCACTTGAAGACCTTGATAAAGCAAAAGTAGAGAATGGAGAATTAAGATTCAACATGCAAAGAGCTGAGAAATTTATAAAGAAACTTAGAGACCCGCTTGAACTTTCTAGAAGTCAAAGACAGGATCTTGTGGTTCAGATAAAAGAAGATTCAAACAAAGACAATTCAAATCAGATGAAACAACTTGAAGAAGAAAATGAAACCTTGAAGCTTGAAAATGAAGCCATGACTAAAGAGATTCAATTACAAAAAGATGCTAAGAAGAAGATTGAAGATGCCTTGAGTAGTGCAAATGTTTTGATGGAACAAATGAAGAATGAGGCTGACAACTACAAGAACAAGTATCTAGAACTGGAGAAATACAATCAGATCATAAAAGGTGAACTTGTTGAGGAAAATAAACACATTGAGAAAATTCACTCTAGCAGTGATTTGATCGATGAACAAAGAGACAGATAGAAACCTAAAGGTGATATGACTGGTGTTGGATTCAATGATACTAAATGTTCGAAGAAACAAGAAGAGAAATACGATGCAAAGATTAATGCTAAGAAACCTACTATTTAAGAACCTAGAGAGCTGATCAGACCCTTCAACAATAGATGCTTTGGTTGTAACAAGTTTGGACACATGAAAAGAGATTGCAGAGGTAATGCCCCTTTTAAGACCTTTTCTAGTTTTTTTGAAATTGTAATGGATATGGGCACAAGAAAGCAGAATGCAAGAAACCTAATTAATTTGGATATAGACAAGACAATGGAAGAGAACCTACAGTGAAACCTACATGATACAAATATAATAATCTTGGACACATTGCAAAGTATTGTAAGGTGCAAGTAAATTAGGAAAGAAGACCTCCTATATGTTACAAATGCAATAATACAGGTCATATAGTGAATTTTTGTAGGTATAATGGAGAAAACAACAGAAGAGTACCACCTCTTATGAATACACAGAAGAATGGAAATGATATTGGTAAGAATGTTGCAGATTTGAAGAATGATTTTGACAATTGTTTTAAGAAAGCAGAGGATAACATTAGTGGAAATATATGGAAGATCAAAGAGACACATGAGACATTGGTTCAAGGAGAGACAGTAGATGCTATTGGATCTTTGTCTGATGGTAACAAAGTAGAATTGACCTAATTGGCTGATCATAGCCTTAGGGGGAGCATTGGATGGAGACATCATAATATATCCAACCCCTGAGTTTATGGATTGAGCTCTAGCAAGCTTAGGTATGATTGTGGCCGACATCATGGAGTATATATTTAAGAGAGCAACATTGGACGATGCTTATTGTGTGATAGCTAGATTTATAACAGACTAGATAGTATTGGGTAATGTGAAATTTTAATGACTTAACATTGCATAAAGCACCATATGATTATCTATTTCCTTACCATTTGACAAGCATCAACCTAAGGAAATCAGAGAGAAAAGAGATTCAGTCTATCCTACAATTTCCATGCATGATCGATTGAAGTGAATACTTGAAACTCAGTGTGTAAGAGGTATTTACATCATTTAGCTATGGATGCACGTATTATTTATGATGTTGTAGATCAACCTAGATATAAATTCAAGAAAAATCCTTTCAAGTGTTGTAAAAAAGACACTGAAAGAGCATTTTCTTAGACACCATACGAAGTTTTACACGTAGAAGACATTAGGGCATACATTCATTGTAAGTATGATATACTGGCTATTGATGAAATTTCTACTAAAATGGAGTATATGAATGACAAAGGCATTATGAGATATGAATACAAGAATATTGATCAATTGAGAATTATGAAAATTTTGAACTTATATGAATTCAACGAAGAAGAATGGTTTAAAATATTGTTGAGTAGAGTACATGATCAATTCATTTCGATAGGCAAGAAACTTGAGAAGATTTGTAGTGAATTGATTCATGAGATTACTGGATTGGATAATAATGGAATCATTCCTGTACTAGAGAAACATGTGAAGAAGCAAGTTGAAACCCTAACACACTCAAAATGGGATAGGTGAGCTATGTCAATAAGCGACATTGTGCAATAGGATGTAAAGTTTTTTGCTATGATACTTGGTTACGAATTCTACTATAGTAGTAGACCTAATTAAGTATCTATAGGAGTTATCATGATGGCATATAGAATGGTGAAAGAGAATACTAAATACAATCTATGCGAAGTGTTAGCACAACAATTTTTGGAGAATGTGAAACTGATAAAGAAAGAGAGATCGAAGACCTTCAGATTTGGTTCATTATTGATGCATATGTACTTACACATTGAGCACAAATTTCAAGGCATGCATCCTACTAGTTGGAGAAAAGGGATACCTACTGGTATACAAATTTCTAAAAGTTACCAAAGATAGAACAACACATGGGTTTATGGTGAGTTGTTTGGTATGATTAAGATTCTTCAAAGACAGATGAAGGAAAGATACATGATAAATGAAGACTTAGTTGAGAAGTACAAGGATACAATCTGTTTCATGATTGAAACTGATTGTGTATGCTTTGAGGTAGTTATACCGAGGAAGAAATGGTGTTATCCTATGGGATATGAGGTAAGTTCTGAGGTATTAACTATGCAAATCGAACATGTCCTTGCATCTGAGATAGATACATCAGAGAAGAGATGGGGAACTTATGAGGAAAAATCAGGTAAAGTAAGAGAGGAATAGAGCATAGGTTTGAGGAAGAGAAAAGTAGACAACGTTGTGCATGAATGTGGTATTAAGGTAGGATTCACAGAGGAAGAGTTAAAGGAAGTTAAGAAGAAGTTAGCAGAGCAATCTTCTAGATTGGCAAGTTCTGATACTGTAGCTCTTAAACCTCCTAAAGTAGTAATGGTAGACAGTCCACCACCTACGGTTATTGATGTAACCTCCTCTCCACCACAGCAGACCTTGCAAGCAGAAAATATTACTCCTAGAGTGAGCACCAGATCCAGCAGTCATATTTCACCACTTAAAGAACCAAGCACTGTGAGAGAAGAGAAGAAAACTGGAAGTGAGAAGCATATATGGAAACCTAACTTGAAGATGATTGAGAAGAGAGCTATCAAGCATTGGAAGTTAGTTTATATTAACAAATACTATGACAAGTATGAGTAAACTGAAAAACTTTGGATTCAGGATGTTGTGGTTAATCATTTACTTGTTTTTAAAATGAATCTATTGGAGATAGAGGGTAGTATACCTAAAGAGTTATATGGTAGATTGGAGACTAGGAAATAGCTAGTACAGATTCAGGATGAAACTATCAGAAACCAAGAAATTGATAATATGTTGCCTATAGTTTCTATGCAAGAAAGAGAAAAAATATTTAAGGAACTGAAACCTTTATTGAGAACTAAGACTAGATTATTGAAGATTATGGCAAGAAAATATGATGAAGTTACAGAAGAGACTCAGAAGGCACTGGATCAGATATTAATGAACATTATTCTTGAGAAGAACCCACTTCCTACAACTACTATGCCTACACCCTTAGGAATGGGAGAGAGTTCGAAGACAGACGAGTCAAATGTTGAGAAGAGCGAAGTTGATATGTAGCCAGATTTCTATGTTTCTGGTGTGCCTATGACTCTTGACACTTCACATGATGAGAAGGACCCATTTGAAGAAAATAATGACAATACAGAAACTAAGGAAGAAGGACATAAAGAATTGGAGTAGAAAGAATAAACAACAAAAGTTGAAGTCAAGAGTGATGTTGACACATCTTGTACCTTATTGTTGGAAAGTAAAGACAAATCTATTGATATGGATGTTGATTGCATGGATGAGGATGAGTTGGTAAAATTAGCTTTTACTGCACTTACTAAAGAAAATGAGAGATCTGAAAATAAAAGTGACAAGAAGCCCAAGGTGATGACTAGAGCAATTGATACTGTGAACAAATTGCTCCCAGCACCTATTGTTTTTTAGAACAGAGATGATGTAGAGAACCTAAATTTGGCACTTGATGCGTTTGATGGACAGTATGAGAACTTGATGAAGATTGCAGAAGGAGAGGTAGAAAAGAACTACCCAGAGAAGAAGCTAATTGAATTTTTCCATTCTATCTCATGGGACTTGGGAATTCTAAGAAAAAGTACTGCGAATGCAAAGAGTTGTATTACACATGACAGGAAACTATTTAGTTATTTCATAAACCCTATCAGACATATTCAGAATGTTGAAGACATTATTGCCAAGGACAGGGAAACCTTGAACAACGTCATGGATAGTTGTGATACATCTTCACAATCTGTAACAGAATTGGACAAGGAAGTAACAAGAATTTTAGCTAAACTGAATGTATTGGATATTGAGAAAGGGAGAGTTTTGACAAGGTTTGGTTTGCTGAAGAGTTTAATCACTCCTAAGCTATCAATTATTGAAGCCCACTTATCAGAAATGGAGAAAACTGTAGAATCATTGGCTAACTCTATTTTGACAGAGTTGAAAGAAGCAAAGACAACTTCATTTGCATTAAATGGAATAATTCATGTTAGTCAACTTTTGCTTAAGTCAAAGAGTACAAAAGTGAAGATCTTGGAAGGTTCCTTTCAAGATATTCTAAAATCGGTAAGCAAGACCTAATTTTATTACTTTTTTTATGCACCTTTGTCATTGTTGTCAAAGGGGGAGAAGAGAGAAAAAAAATGAACAAGGGAGAAGAGAGATGGAAAAATTAAATAGAGGAGAAGAGGAGAAGATAATGTATAAGGAAAGGCAGTTTTATTTTGTTGGAACACTTAGTCATTTTTTTGTTAAGTGTTTCCATCAATGCCAAAGGGAGAGATTGTTGGAAAGTGATCAATTTTGTATGATGTGATCCACTTTTTGGTTGTCATTTATGGAAACACATCTGGCATACTGATCAATTCAATTAAAGTTAAGTTTTGTTGACTCTTAAATTGGCTAAGTACAGAAGAATAAATACAGAGGTATTTGAGTATCGAAGATCGAGATTGATGAGTTATATCAAGCGAGCTTAGACAAAGATAGTATGGGGTATGTGTGACCTCCACCTAAGATCAATTTTGTTTTGGTGATGTTTATAGTAAGTTAGAGAGATTTGAAGACAGACAGACAACAATAGAATAGTGATACAGAGCAGCTGGACATAAGCGATGACTCGGGGAGTATGATGTGGACTCCTGGAAATCAGAGTTGGATTATGATTTTTGATAACCTATATTTTGATTATTTAAGAGCGCCGACTATGCATTTAATATTTTCTTTATTAAATGTATTTTGTATTGAGAGTCGACTATGTAATATTTGTATTTGAGACTCAACTTGGTAAAGAAGAAAGATATATATGTAAGATATTTTTGTTGAGCAAAGAAGTGTGTGTGTAGAGTTTTGGATATGATATGTGAATGGTAGAGTAGAGGATGACAAAGGTCATTGAAGAACTACGAATGAAACTATCTAAGCATTAGAGATGCTTATTTTGTTCACTATAGAGAACATTTTTTTAACCGAACTATATTGTAAGAGTTGTATGCTCAGTTGTCCCCTAACATGGTGTTGTATACCTTTAATAGGGTTGTTATTCCTTTAAAAATGAAATGTACTATGTAATTTTCAGCTGCTAACATGGCTAGGTCTCCTAACAGGGACACTATACTTTAGTGCATGCTTGTGGGTACCATCCTCACCAGGGTTTTCCCTTGGCCAGGGTTTCCTCGACAACAAATAATGGTGTTATGAGTACTGTGTTATTTTCTTATGTTCTTTTTATTTCTGCAAGTTTATGCATTATTTATAATTGGTTGGAAAGTTTTATTAAGTGTTGTAATATTGATTCACCCCCCTCTCAGTGTTACCTAATCCTAACATGCCCAACAAAGATACAATATGAAATATTAGGTATATAGTCGTAAGAAGTTATCACCTATATCTAGATGCTCTATTAGGCCCCATTTTGGTAATTTTGAGATTTCATGTCCATTCTGCTTGATCCTAGTAACCTAGCTCCACTTATTTTAGCATGTTCCCTTCATTCCCAACTCCCCATTTTAATTTGAGCTCATTTTCTAGGTACATAATGGTTTTGGAATTTTGTACCTAGGTACAAAATGATTTTGGAATTTTGTACCCTGTGTTTCAGAACCAAGTTTTAATGGGTGGCTCGTTGTGGCATTTTAGTGGGATTTCAATATTTGTGGTCTCCTTGGATCAATTTTGAATCTCAAAGTGTCAAGTGAGAGATATACAATTGGCATATCTCTCCTCATTTTGATAAGCATGATCAAGTTTCAAGTGCTCTCCTACAATTTCATGTTTAAGTGTTCAAAATCAAGATTCAAGCATTCTTCAAGCATCCAAGGAAATTTTAAAGGAAATATTCTTCATTGTAGAAAGCTTATCTCCCGTGATGGAGAAGTAGAGGAGTTCTCAATAAATAAATAAGATCCTTTTTTCCATCTACATGCATTTCATTTATACATTGTTCAAGGAAAGTGTTATCAAGCATACACCATTGAATATCTTAGAGTGGAATTCATAGATCCATGCATTTGTGAAAGGCATCCTTGATTAAAATTTAATATTCAACAACTACATTCAAGAAATATACAAACACCTTCATGGATATGTTCGATCTCAATATTCGTTCATGAAGGTATATAGACTTACCAGATACATCTAATATTTACCTTTATCCCATTTCATTTGCATTTTAAGGTTAATTCCTAAGGAGGGGTTTGACCAAGGCAAACCCTTTTCAACACAACAATTTCCCATTTTTCTATGTGCAAGAATAGGCGGTGTAGCTATTGTTCGAAATAAGGGAAGTATGGGATCTGGCAGACTATCCAAACAAATTTCAAGAAAAACTGTAGGGAAAATAGTGAATAAATTGTTTGGTTCCCAAGTAAAAAATGCCCAAATCATTTCTTTAGCTCCCAAAACAACTTCATATTTTAACTGCATGTTAGATCTACTTCTTGGTTATTATTCAAGTCATTGTAGGTGTTTGCCTAAGTTTTGTTATTCTCAAATTTGTTAATTTTGTTTATTTAGCCTCCAATTTTGTATTACTCATCCATATCCCCTCAAATCCACCATATTTTAATCATAATCATGAAGGATCATTGCACCCACTTAGCACTCAATTCTTACTTGAGCCTATTGAGTCATCTTCCTTTCGATTGTGCAATTGAGAAAAAGGGTGGATCCACACTATCTCTTAGTTATCCATCCATACTTTTTCTTACAATATATTTTTGGTGAGACCAACTTATGGAATTTCCATTCTTATTTTGGTGTTAGATCTCCTTTTTACACATTCTCATTTAATATTTAGATTTGCTAATCATTATAATTTACGTGTAATTATGTGTTTAAAATTCATTTATGTTACATAAACTTGATGAGTGTTTGTATATGTATTTCAAAGGTATTTCTTACAATCTTTGGACATATATTCCTTTCTCTTCTTTGTGTATGAGTGTTATAACATCGAGTCCTACCTATATCATTTTGGTTAGGAGAAGTTGTAGACTCATGGGTTCCTTTGTTCCCAAGTCCTCTTTGTTTCCTAAGAATCTTGATGAGATACACATGCCTACTAATGACAATCCCATTATTGTTGAGAACCCTTCTTCTCACTCATGATGAAGATGAAACTTTAAGAGTGCCTCCTACCCAAGTTCAAAAAATTTCCACAGATGTTGAAAAATTTGAGCAATGGTAAGGACATGAACATTTAATACAAAAGACATCTCTTTAGTAAAAATGACAAGGAAGATAATCCACAATGATGAACATGGTGTTGATTTCTTTTGTATTATTTCCCATCTCATTGATAAAAATGTTAAACCTATTAATAATTGTGTTTAGGAGCTTGGTTTAACTCAACCTCCCACTAGTATTGAAACTTCTATGCTTATTCCTACTTCATTACCTAGTGTTTCTATATACACTCAAACTCTAATGAATGTACATTTGTTTCAAACATCAATCCTACAATGTTAGTCTTGGAAGCATTCCAAATTCTATTGTTCCTCCTTCAAGTGTTATATGTGTTTCCCAACCTTCAACCATGCGTAGCTACAAAAATGTCTCATTTTCATAATCCAATGTTCTTTTCATTTCTCATAATGCTCCAAAAGTTTCACACATGTATCACACCAACCTTTCCATTGAATCCACTGTCAAAAGTCTTTCTCAAACCATTTCATCCTCGCAACAACAAATCACCTCTATTACTCAATATAAGTTCAACATTCCTACTTACGAAATCACTATCCCTTTGTCCTTGGATACCATTCTTGTCATTATCCCTCAATACAGGGAAATACACCACTTGGAGACTTACACTGGTAAAGGTGATCCCTTGACTCATGTGAAAATATTTCAATTATTGTGTAGTGGCTTTTCTCATGATCATAGATTCATGGATAAACTATTTACTAGAACCTTTCGAGATAAAGCCTTACAATAGTATAATTATTTACTTCCATATTCCATCGATTCATTTCAAAAACTTTGTAATGCTTTCATTCAACAATTTCAAAGTAATATTTATCTTAAGATTTCTCTGACTGGTTTAATGCATTGTAAACAAGGTGTTAAAGAAAAAGTGATTGATTTAATTGGTATATTTAAGCATTTTCATGCTCAAATTTCTTATCACGTGTATGATACTGATGTGCAACATATTTTCATTTTTAATTTACAAAAAAGATATTAGTGATAAGATATTGCTTTCTGAATTCTCTTCTTTTACTCAATTTTGCAGTGCTTCATAATTATCAACTTCAAGGGAGTCAATTTGGGAGCACCACTCTAATGGATTCAATTGATAAGAGAGATGATGCATCCCAGCCTTTTAAAAAGTTTCAAAAACCTAAAGGCTTAATCAAGGTCAAAAATTCATCAAACAACATTGATGCGCAAGTGGAAACAACATCCAAAGGTGTGGCTCCTTTGTCATGTGTTTTTAGACCTCATAATTTTACACCTCTTTATGTATCTTTTCATATTGTGAGGTTGAAGTTGATTAATGCTAATGTCTTAACATTTCTCCCGTTAAACCAATTGATTCTTCAACAACAACTCCCAAGAACTTTGATCTTAAATTTTTTATCCAATACCATTGTCAACCTGGTCATGATACTAGTAAGTGGTTCTATTTGAAATATTTTGTTCGAGACCTTATCGATTCTAATGATATATCTATTGAGGGTGCTAATGATCAAGGAAACAAATGCATTTCCCCTCCCAACCAAAACTTGCAAATTTACACCAATCCCTTACCATTCCATTCTACCAATATGATTGAGTCTATCCATTCTTTACCTTCTTCTTCCACCACTATTGTTGGTCCTCCTACTATTATGAACTATTATGCTAAATGTATAAAGGCCAACAATGGTGTCAACCTTGTTGATAAATAAAAATCCAAACCTGCACCTAAACTTGATTTTTTCATTATATTTAATCCTAAGGAGACTACTAGGACACATATAGGTCCTCTTTATATTGTTGCAAATATTAATGGGGTAAGTGCACCAAGTTGCTAGCCAAAAAAGTGGCCACATGATAAAAAAAATACAAAATTTTGCAAAAACCATGTGTCTTATTTAAATTTAAAATGTGTACACTTGGGGAAACCATGCCTAAAATGGGCAATTAAAAAAAAAAAGTTCATAACTCGTGCGGGTTATGAAGAACTATAAATTTTTGTCATAGCCTATGGTCAAACCCATTTTTTACATGAAAAATGGCTTGAAAATGGCTACAAGTGTCCCAAAATCAAGAGAACCCGAGTGCTCTCGCATCTCATTTGCATTTTTCCAGTATTTAGACCAATTTCCAAGCATGCCACATCGTTGAATAGGTAAGAATTTGAAGTTTTTATTTTTTTTCTTTGAATTTGAATTGAAGTAGGGTTTATTCAATTGATTTAAGTTTTTTTTCATTAATTTGATGTCAGATTCTGAAAAGAATCCCTAACAATGAAAGAGACAACAAAGACCTCTTCATGAATAACCACCACAATAAAAACCTCAAAATGTTGCACATGAAGAACAAAAAAACCCTCAAAGCGCTACTCCACAACAAAAAAAACTCAAAATGTCACTCCTCAACAACCATCGCCACCCCAACCCTCTGCAACCTCCAATAGAACCTGTACATGCCACACATGAGGATCTTATCAATCACTTGAGATAGAAAATACTTAGATTAATATTATAGTGAATAGGTTGAGGTCCTCTACTCATGAGAACCACTCATCACTCACCACAATCCTAGAATCATTAGCCAATAGTTCCAGGGAGGTATCTAGATAGGTTATGAAATGGTTAGGGATAAATGTCATGAATTTTCATATGATGAGGTGAAAAGAAAGGGCATACTTAAAGATTGCATATGTGCTCTTTTCACCGATCCTAAAACTGATAACACCCTACCTACCAATACAAATAGGTTTCCTATACATTGTTGTGTCCACACTAGGATGAAAAATGCATTTTTGGATAGGTGGTATATGGTCTTTGACTAAAAACCTTGTAATAATTGGGAGGTGCCTCTATATTTTTTGAGAAATTTATATTGTGAGTTTATCCTCAGCTTGAAGCCAAATTACTTTGACATCTGATAGTTCCATGGTAGAGGGAGAGGCTCTTCGTAGAATAGACCTAGGGATCATAGGGTGGTAGACCCTCAACATAGGATGTCTTTAGTTACAAAATCCATGGTTCACATCATGGTCCCAATTCCCTAAAGGATTCTATGGAGTTACAGACTCTTTAGGAAGCTACGTCACTGACTGATGTCATTGTTCAACATGGAACATAGCTAGTCAGACCAGAGGATAGATCAACACTTGCGCCACAATCATCATCATTAGATGCACCATTTGTCTCAGCCCAACCCATTGAGCATATGTGCCTCAGTTGCCAAAATATATGTTCTTGGGTAGATAATACTGACACGAATGAGGATGGTTCAACATCCCATTCTTGTACAGGTTGTAGAAGTAGATTGATAGGGAGGTTGGACGAGCCAATCACAAGCTCATTCTTAGGTCTTCAAATGGTCCCAAGGTGCTCTTCTTTCTACACCTCCTGACCTATAGGATCACTAATAAGCTCTTGATCCCTTGGTCATCTGCACAACCTAGCTATCATGGAATTCTTACCAAGATTTGTAAGGTCTTGGTACTCAATCTTTGCTTTCTAATACACTATCCCTTAATCAACTCTAAGGACATTCCACCTCCATGGTTCTCATAGACTATTGCAGAGGTGTAGAGGTGCTTAAATACACAATAAATTTCTCATCTTGGTTCTTTGGAATGGTTCCCTTACTCATCTCCCTTATCGATCTCTTCAAACTATCTCAAAATAGACCTACTAGCTAGTAGCCCTATTAGGTCTCATATTCTGAGAAAATAGGATTTTTCACAAAAACATTGCCAAGTGACCCTACAAATTTATTTTGGATTCTTGTTTCAATGGATAACCTCACAAATATTTTTAAGGGGTTCCACCCTTCCGTACAATGCCCTAACCCAAAAATGAGTGTTTTGGGAGGGTTTTAAGGCTTCTCTGGCTTCTTAGATTGTCTGCAAGTGTTAGGTCCCCAAATGGATTGGCTAGACCCTCTCCTCTTAACCAGGTCTTGGAAAGAGATCTACCTTTGTCTTCCAATACCTAATTAATAGTTTAGCAAACACTTGTGTAAGATATCAATTCTACAATTTAGTCCTCCCTAACTGGGCTCACCACAGGCTTGCCTAGGGAAATACTTTAAGAATTATTACCATGCATTTGAGATCTCATGCTTCTATATAATATATATACATGGACTACACTAAATATCTCCAAGAGGACATACAGATTGAATGGTGGGATAGTGCGCTAGGTCTCCATTTCTAACAACTACCTGGTTTGAACCAGTGAACAGACAAAAACACAAAGAATTTGTACAAAATAAATAAAGAACTTAAAAAGAATAATCTAATAACAAAAAATTCAAGGTAAGATAATACTATAATCCATCCATGGGTTATAGTTCTAATTTCAATCCAAAAACATGCTTCTGCAACTCTGTAACTACCAAGTTTCACACAAAACCATGCACTGTTGTATTTCACAAAATCAAAATCCATACATTATGACATCCAACCCTCAAAATAGGTCAAAATATGTCTTAAATAGGACACCCATCATATTGTATTTCCATTAGGTAACTTCTAAGTTGTTTATAAATTCTTGGACAGAGTTGTCCGAGCAACTTTGAAAAGTTGCAAAAGTTGCTAAGCATCTTTTACAACTTTTTATCAATTTATGCAATTTTGTGTGAATGTAACTTTGCTCTTCTCCAAACTTATCCTATAATCCATCCTAGGTTATAATATGACTCCTAAAAAATCCTAGCCTTGATGACATCTTGGTGATATCATCACAACTCATCTAACCAAACAAGAGGCTTCTAAACACTTAAGCCCCAAAAATGCAACATCCTAAAAACTTAGGACCTAACTTGACCTTAACTCCCTATTGGACTCACACACTGTGGTCTACATGACCTTATAAAAGATACACATTGCCTCTGAGGGATTACACAAAAAAATTGAAAAGGATTGAATCAGTCAACCCGTGGGTGCTCCTGCACCATAGATGACATGCTTCCATTGTAGAGGATGTGGTTGTCACCGACGACCTGATGACCAGGGTGTTTTCTAGTAGAGAGAAGATAAAGGTGTGCTTATTTGTGTTTATGACATGTTATTAATTAATCACCTAATTCTTATAAAAGTAAAAAAAAAATTATTTATAGAATAATTTAAAGTGATATATAAATAATATGCATTGCAGGGTGTAGCAATTGGTGCAAGTACACCATGTAGTGTTCGTTCCACTCCATGTGCATGGGTAGCTTCGATACCCAAGGTAAATATCATTAAATATTGTTAAAATTAAATAATGCATTGGTTTCAAAATATTTTTTTGTTAATATGTATACTTATTTGGTGTTTTATAGGTCTTTTCAGGCGCTCAGATGTCCCAAGTTGATGATGTCATGCTTTCAACCATTGACTTTGGCCTAGAAAGCTTTGTGGTATCATATTTTGCACAACTCTTATTTACAATTTTAATTGAACCCATGCGAGTCATTTAGATTTATATTTTTTTGACTTAGATTTAATATTATATATTTATTTCTCTTATATTAATTTTGTTTCTGTTAGGTTACCCCACTTGGCTTAAGGATATCTCGTATGCAAAAGGCATCTTCCAGCACCCAAGACAAAAAAATATATCCTCACGGACACCCAAATGCCAAAAGGTAAATTTATTTCTTATTTGAGAAACAATTAAATCTGAATCACCACATAATGTAAGTACTTTAATTCCATGTCTATTTGCAACTCTCAATCCCAAGACAAGTGCCTCATATTTAGCAATATCGTTATTGCATTCAAATGTCAACAAAAAGGAATATTTAAAACACTTGTAAAATGGATAAATGAAGACAACTCCAGCTCCATTACCTTCCTTGATACATGCCCCATCAAAATACATTTTCTACAACATTAGAGGATCTTCCCACATGTGTATCCCAATTGGATCAAGGTTCCTAAAAGATGGTTTAGTAATACCTACCTACAAATTTTCCATGTCTGATTGGCAGTAATTAATCATTATGCCAAGGTCAACATCTTCAATAATTTAAGATGATCTAGGTTCCCTGTCAATCCTTACTTCCCTACCATCCACTGTGACAATTCCCATGGAGGTTTTCACCAAATTGGGTTTCCTCGTTAAATGCTGGTGTTACATGTGATGCTTGATAACTGTGAATATTATTTGCTTATGTTATATGTTTTTTATCAAGTTTGTGAAGAGTTTACAAGTTTCAGTTGTTGTTGTTATTTGAGTTAGCGAGTTGATTCAGTGAACTAAGTTTATATGTATAAGTTTTATTTTATCTAATTCACTCCCCCTCTCAGTAAAACAACACTTTAACCTTCTCTCTATCTATTAGATTACTCATAGTGGGATAGGGAAGACAACTGAGCTCACACGAGATTCAATGCACATCAGAGACAATGAGACATGCAATATTTTTGCAATAGGGATAGTTGATCATTCTTCCGTCTTGAACTCTTTCTCTCATTTTTTTCCACCATCTCCACTGTCAGATACTATCTCTCTTTTTACACGATAGCCTATTGAGGTGAAGTCGGGTCACTTGAACTTATGTATTGTTCCTGAGACTAGTGTTGTGACTTCTACACGTCCACCTCCTATTGATTTTACATCTGTTCGACAAGAATCTTCTTCAGAATTGCCTGACATTACCGCTCCATGCAGCAAGCCACTTAGTGCAGTTGTTGAGGACATATTAGAGGATATTCATCTCCTCTTAGATGATAGATTCAACACATCTGTAATCCCACCTTCATTGAAGATTCCATCATAAGATTCTCATGTGTTCTTTTTTGAGCATCAACTAGGCCTTGCAGTTTCATCCCAGATTCAGAGGTTTCCTCTTCTTTGTCCACTGCCTTTGTTTCTCCCGCATTGGAGCCACATTGGTATGATCATTGACATACGGGTTCTATCATTCTAGGGGGCTTTGGATTCTCGATCCTCTCTCATGGGGGTTGGTTGTACCTATGATTTTGAGAAAGTCTTGAGTCATTGCATTTCTGCATACTTTTTCCATCTCTTTTTGGAGTAGAGTTTTTCTCATGTGGTTTTCTTTTTCTCTCCACTTTACAAAGATTTGGTTGTGATTGAGTACGTGATCAGGCCTTGTTGTTGGGATCCAAATTTCCTTCTTTTAGTAGTTGTTTCTAGGTTTTAGCTACTCCCTAAGTTTATCTTAAGGGGGGTACTAGAGTAATAAGATATTTCACTTATTAATTAAATCATTTTGATTTAATCATTAAAGTCACTTATTATCTCTAGTTTACTTAAGCTAAACTTTAGACATGTAATAATTAATTATTATCATGCAACCTAAATTTCTCCCATTTTAGCGATTTGATCACCTTTATAAGATTTGATCTCATTGTATTTTATCATTCCCTCTCTGAATGAATATTTCATCTTTTAGATCATTCTTTGGTGTGTCTCCATTCTTTGCTTTTGTGATAGGTTTTTTCTACAGTGGATATTGGTGATAGAATTCTATGAATTCTAACATAGAAAATAAATTTTTTTTGTCAAAATCAGACATATAGTTTAGGTTCTACAAATGCACGAAATTAGGGTGTACGAGTACTGGTGCTCTTCCCCTATTGAGCACTCAATATTGTCAAGTTCAGTACATGATAAAGGTAATCATAATCTAAGGAATATACTAATGTACCAATATCACTCCCAAGGAATATCAATGCAAAGAACACAAAAAGGGTGGGTTGTGCCAGATGTATGTATCACCACTTATGCCAACTCACAATCATGTCAAGATCGTCATCCCTTTTTTAGTAAAAGATCCTTGATGTAACAGATTGGTAAGGTCTTTTGGGGATAGCATACTCATTCTCTTCTTATTAAAAAATAACGATTATAATAATAGTAATTACGTCATAGGCATTTCTATAAGGAATGGGCAACCTCATATTATACATTAACGACTGGCATTGTTTATTAAGCATGGACATCCTTTGAATTTATCTTGTCCATTCATGTTTCCTTATGCTGCTCAACGTTCATCGTTCACCTTCCCCAACTTTTATGGTGTGGAGATTTTTTTCTTGCATGAACGGTGGAAGTGTACTAGAAAAGAGTGCAAGATGATCACACTAGTTACAACCACAAGATCTTCATTGAATTTTTTGTTTTGTCAGACATAAAAAAAATGTCATAGAAATCATAAACCACATTTTTCTGGACAGTTGTCACTTCACCTACCAAATAGCTCTTTCCACGAGAAACATAAAATACAATTTTTGAACGAATGTAATTTACTTTTTTTTTTTAACTTTGGTTTTGCTTGTAAGTTTTAACATAAAATTTACATTTTTAATCCTAATAAGTTTAATATAGTTTATTTTTATTTTTAATAATTTATTTGAAATAAGATTTTTTTAGGAAATACATAATTTATTAAAGAATTTAACTATATTTATATTCAATTTTTGTAATAATTTTAATTTATTAATATTGAGTTTAACTTTAGTTGATGGTAGTATTGTTTTAATTTATTAATTATATTTTTTAGTTCATATTTTATTAATATTTTAATTATGATAAATAAATAATTAGCCGATAGACTTTCTTTCTGGAGTTGCTAGTGACTGGAAGTTGTCTCACGCTACCTAGAAACGGTTTCCCATCATAGTTTACGGTAACATGGAATTTAAAGCCGATTAAAGTCTTGTATTGCAACAACGGCATAAACAACGATGGTAAAGGTAAGAAATGTGTGCCCCTCTAGCACAACAAGGGTGGATTGAAGAAAAATGGTGGCAAAGCTGTTTTTATCAAATTAAATCCTTTAATATATCTTGTAAGCTTCATATATATATATATATATATATATATCTTTTTTTAATCAAATTAAATATTTTAATTTATATCTTCTAAAATAATAATGCGTAAAATTATGTGAATATAGTTGAATAATTTTTAAATTCTTTTAATGTTATCTTTAGAAATAATTTTGAAAATATTAGATAGGAAATACACATTTCTTTCAAATCTAATATATTTAAATATTTTTAATGTTATTTTTCCAAATCATTTTAAAATCCTATATTTTATTTATCTCAAATATGAATATTTTTTATATTTTAAATACTATACATTATAATTTTTATGTATGCATTTTAATTTTTTAAACATATTTTGAGTTATTTGTGATCATATTATTGTACTTGTCGTAGGCTTATTTACTTATGAATTAAATAAATAATATAAATTACTTATCTCCTTTTTGATTGGTTCAATTGATTTGGTCTTATAGGACCCCTTCTTCCAAGTTTCAACAAATTTGTTATTCAGAAATTTTTTAACCATAGTTTGTAATATATAATTCATCTATCATTTAATTTATTTTGAAATTAGTTTTTTAATTTACAATATAATATTTTTATGAGATACTATATTTAATATTTTATTATTATAAACATGTTATTATATTAATTTTAATTATATTATATAAATTTATTTTAGTTTATATTTTCAATTTCTATACAAAATTACAATTTAAATAATAACTTGCTATATATATAATTGAACATAATATATATTAATTGTACATAATATATATTTATTTCTATTCATATTTTTAAAATTATGTATTTTTTTGTATTGATAATAAGTTGATCAAAAAGAGATTACAACATAATGTTCCAAAGTATCAAAAAGAGGCATAGCCCCAACCAGATGTATTCAGAGGAGTTTACATTAAAAAGAGTTCACCGAGTTAATTATAGCATGCAAAAAGGGAAAAAAAAACAAGCTACTGAAGGCAGCCATCATTGGCATCAACCCAGGTGGTCCAGCCCTTCTCTCCCTCCATCCAGGCAACTTTTTTCTTGTTCTGTATCTCAGGCAGCATGGCCAAGATGTCTTTCTTTGAGTGTCTATTTTTTTTTATTTCCTTGCTCACTTTGGCCAAAGTTTTTTCAAACATCTGAAGATTATCCAGGTTCTTCCTCCATTCATAGCTATCTTTTAATTCAAAAACAAAGAAGGTAGCATGTCCGTCCTACAGAAATCTCCAAAGCTTTTTTTGGTCCATCATCATAGTTGTATGAACCTGCAAGGAAATTTTAAAAAATGTGAGTTTAAGTGAAAACTCAGTAAGAACCCTGGGAGTGTCTTGGAACTTTTCTTCA
>MU226925.1:5763983-5778634 GCA_018584345.1 Thuja plicata | reverse complement strand
CAGTAAGAACCCTGGGAGTGTCTTGGAACTTTTCTTCATTCCTGCATTTCCAGATCTGCCATAAGATGTTAGAAGTTAAGATGTTCCAAAAAATGTTAGAGTCTTTCTTAAGCCCCATGATATGACTGGTCATAATTTCAATAATAGAAACATAAGTAGGATAGGAGATCCCAAAAAGCTTCCAAATATTTCTAGCAAAAGAGCATTCAAAGAAAATATGCCTGCTGGTTTCAGGAAGATCATAGAGTTTACAGATATTACTTTCATGGTTATTCCTCTTGATAGGCAGTCTGTCAAGTATAAAGAGCCATCTAAAACATTTAATTTTGGGTTCAACACAACTTTTCCAAAGAATAACGAAATACTTCTTCCAAGAAGAGACATCTAGAGAGGAATACCAAATCTTATTAATATGGTCAAGGATGGAACCATCATATCCAAGAATCTTGTAAATATTTTTAGCTTTAATCTTGGATAGGATGGTCCCATCCGACCACTTGCATTGTAAGAATCTATGAGAATCAACATGGCAGATGGAAGGGAGGTTTTGAGAAGCCTTGAGAATCATGTTATAAGTTTTCTTTTGAGAGATAGGAAGATTAAACGTATTTCTCAGCTCCTCCCAGCTAATCAGTTTGTCTTGTTCAAGAATATCAATAAACCTTAAGATTCCTTTGCTAGCCCACTGTTTAGCAGAACAACCTTGGGAAAGGGCAAGGGGTTAGCCAGAAAGTTGAAGGTTCCACGAGATGGACCTTTCACCATAAATTTGAGTGTCATCATGAAAGTTCTTGTTAACAATAAATTGTCTAACTTGATTCTAGGCTTTCCAGATGGATTTAAAGACTTCAGACCCATGAACAGTAATGGGGAAGTTGTTGATTACTAAATCGTTAAAGGGGAGGTCTTTTCCAGAATTTAGCATTAGTAGGGAAGCCTCTCTCAATATTATTCCTAACAAGAATCTTCCATGGTGCATCTCCATTCATGGAGTGAAAGATCCATTTGGCAGCCAAGGAAATTCCTTGGATCCTAAGGTCTTTCAGCCCCAGCCCCCCAATAAGTTTATCAGTGCAGCACCAATTCCATTTGACAGAATGTAATTTTTTGTTTCCTTGGCCATCAGACCATAAAAAATTCCTAACAGCTTTTTGGATCTCAAAAATTTGGTAATTGCTAAACATCCACGCAGAAGAGTAATAGATGTTATAAGATGATAAATTCTCTAGCAAACCTGTAGTCTTCCAGCAAAAGAGAGAGCACTGTTATGCCACATATTCAACTTTTCAGTAATTTTTTCTTTGACCCAAAGCCACATGTCTTTAAGCGAGGGGTTAATGGAAAAGGGAATGCCAAGATATCTCACAATCTTTTGGGGGCCTCCCCATTGAAATTCATAGTTCTTAAACCACTGCTCTTTCCATCCCAGACAAATGGATTTGGAGTGGGAGAGCTTAGCTCCAGAAATAGTACAAAATAGATTCAACTTGGATTGCAGAGCTTCAAAATTATCAGCATAAGCTTCAAAGAAAATGGCCGTGTCATCAACAAATTGGCTGTTAATAAGATCATCATTATTAGGAAGTGATATGCCCTTAATAGGAGGAGATAAAGTATTATCTCTAAGTAAATAATATAGGGCATCAGAAGCTATGGAAAAGAGTGTAGGAGCCAGAGGGCAGCCTTGCTGAATAGACCTACCCAGAGGGAAGGTATCAGAGAGGGAACCATTGATGTCAATTTGAGTGCAAGCATCTTGAAGCAACATGCGGAAAGCATTACAGAAGAAAGGAGGAAAACCAAAAGCCTCAAGAATCATGGAGATGAAACTCCATTCAATCCTTCCATAGGATTTTTCAAAGTCTAAGAGTAACATGCCAGAGTTCTGATTACAATGGTTGGCCCAGTTCATAGCCTCCCACCTAGTAAGAACATTTTCCAAAATATATCTACCTTTTATAAAGCCGGTTTGGATGGAACAAATAAATTTGGGAAGGATACCCGCAAGTCTGGTGGCCAAGATTTTGGCGAAAATCTTGTAAGAGACATTAAGGAGTGTAATGGGTCTCCAATTCTTGATGAGAGCCTTGTCCCCATCCTTGGGAATGAGTTTTATAATACCTTTGTTGATAGAGGGACCAAGGGAGCCTTTAGAGAGAGCCTCTGAGTAGATCTCAAGAAGGTCTTTGGTAATCCAGTGTTGGTTGGCCTTGTAAAATTTGATGGGTATGCCATCAGGACCAGGCATTTTATCAATTTTTAGGGAATTAATAGCATTAATAATATCTTCTAAAGCGATTTTCTCAGCAAGAAAGTTGGCATCCTCAAAGGAAATCACTTTAGGGATAAGAGCTCTGCATTGATTCCTAATAGAAGAGGTTTCCACCGAGTCCTCAGAAGAAAATAAGTTTCGGTAGAATTGAGAAAAAGTATCTTTAATAAGCTCAAGATCAGTAATTTCTTGGTTGTCTATGATGATTTTTTCAATGGTTTCATTAGAATATTTGTGTTTAATAAGATTAAAGAAAAATTTAGTTCTACGGTCACCATATTGGAGCCAGTGCGCCCTGGATCTAACCTTAGCTCCTCTATTTTTAGTCACCAAGTGCTTCCTAAGGGCATCTCTGGCTTTAATAACTTGAGAGGTGCAGTCAAAGTCTGAAGGTTTAGCTTGGTTGTTTATTTCAGCCTTAAGTAAGTCAGAAAAAAGAGTTTTTTCAGTGAATCAGAAGTCCTTAGCCTTCTTCTGGCCAATGGTCTTCAAAATATTTTGCCAAGCATTAATATTCCTAATCCACTTGTCGATGCAGTTATCCTTAGGGAAATTGTTTTTGTTAATGATACTAATAATGTGAATAGAAGTTAAGATTTCTTCATCTTTAAGCAGGCTAACATTCAGGATGAATTTGGATGTAGGAGGGCGATGGCGATCAGGGGATTTATTGAAGGTAAAGGAGGCAGAAATGGGATGGTGGTCAGAAAGAGAGGTGGGAGAAACTAGGACGGAGTTGCCAAGCTGATCAGGAAGGACAGAGAAAAGGTTCCTGCTAGTATAAAAATGATCAAGTCTGGAATAGATTCTATCTGATCCCTGTTGGTAATTACACCATGTATGCCAGAGTCCCAGATTATTGTGTTTATTACCAACTAAAGGGTCAAAAAGTTGCATGGTATTCTTCGTTCTGTTCCAATGGATTTTTTCCAAATATTTCCATGCAAAAGGTAATCCCCCATCCTTATCATCCTGGTTTTCAACCATGTTGAAATCGCCAGCAATAACCCAGGGGATGCAAGGGAGAGAAGTCATCCATCCCCAAAAATTGGATCTTTCCTTAGAATCATTCGAAGCATAGATAGAACAAATTCCAAACTCATAGTTATTGTAGTTGAGGGTGATCCAGACAGCTCTGTTACAAGGAGAGACACCACGACTAGTGATAAACCTCTCCCATTTAGGGTTGATAAGCAGAGCTACACCACCTTTACCCTTCGGGTGGTAGGTGTAGATCTTAATCTCATCTTTCCACAGAAAATTTAGCTTAGAATCCAGAATAAAACCAGTAGCCTTAATTTCTTGCAACATAAGGAAATCAATGTTATGACAGGAATTGAGGAAACTTTTAATGGCATATTTCCTATCAGGAGACTCCAGTCCCCTAACATTCCAGGAGACAAAATTCATGAGGAAACATTAGAGGGAGAGACACGCAATTCAGATGAATCCAGTTTCGGGTTCATCACAATATCAGATATCTCTCCATTCTTTTTATTAATATTCTTGTTTTTGGAACCCAGAGGTCTTCCTCTTCGTTTAGACGAAGGGAACCCTGCTTTAAAGTCCTCCTCACAATTAGATAATAGGTCAAATTCCATGGATTTAGTCAGGTTAGGGTACTCATCCCCAACTGTGGGTTGCATAGCGGGAATGACCGCAACAATATACTCATTACTGATTTCTTTAAGAGTTTTATTGGAGGGATTAACAGGGGAAGATTCTAGGAGATTGACAATGGAAGTGGGGAAGGTTGAGAGAGTGGAGAAGCAATCTCTATAGGGGTAAACATGTTAGACGTAACAGGGGAGATACGGTCAGGAAGGTTGGAGGAGTTTTTATTGGATTTCCTTCTTCTCTTATTGGAGACTTTGGTAACATTATGAAAACCATCAGCAAGGAGACTCTCATCACTACCTGTTTGGTTGGGTTGGGTCACAGCAGGGGAGGGACTTCTAGGGTTAGGAATAGATTGAGAGGTATTAACCTAATTTAGAATACCTGGTTGGTTTACAGCTTCAGCCACCTTAGTAGGTTCTGCTCTATTAGGCGGGGTTTTTTTTCTGGAGGATAGGGCAGTCCTTTCTTCAGTGACCTTCTCTCTGACACAGAAAATAAGCATTGAGTCCTCTGAGTATCTCAATTGGGCAACATAAATTAGTATTTTCAATATTAATGTTGATATCGGCCGAAATTTCCAGACCAGGGTTGAGAGATATTAAAACGCAGGCATCCATATGGGGAACAAGTCTAACAGTGTCATCCATTCAAATGACTTTCCCTAATGGTTGTAATAGTTGAGGAATAAATCGCCAAAGAAAGGGAGGAATGTGTTTAATCAGAATCCAGCGAGGAGCCGAGAGGGCAAGTACTTCCTCATAGTTTGTGTTTGGGGACCAAGCAATAGCCCTAAATGATGTAGATCCAACCACCCAATACTATTTTTTTAAAACTTCTGCTTGAGCTTCATGATTTACGAAAAAAATAAAAAACAACCCTTTTTGAATCTGTCTACAAAATAAAATATGAAATCCAAGCTTAAGATTCCAGAAATTGTGGAACCAATCATCAAGAAATTTCCTAGGAGGAACCTTATCGATTTCCATGGCCGAAAAGAAAATAGAAGAACTTTTTAACCTAGTTTTTTCCCCAACAATTTCCGCAAGCATCTCAGAATTTGGAGAAATAGAGAAAGTTTCAAAGCTTCCAGGGTTCTTACCGGAGAGATGGGATCCATTGCTCACTAAAAACCTAGCCTCCGAATGGATGGATACTCCTACGTTAGCGACGGATTCAGAGAAGGATTTAGGGCGGGGAAGAGAAGTTTGAGTGTTGTGATCAGAAGTTTTAATGTTATCAGAGTTAATATTGTCCCTCAGCAGAGCCGAGAGAGGAGGAGTGGGTACAGCCTTTGCCGAGGAGGTAATGCCATTAATGGAGTTAGAAATAGAAAGGTTAGGAACGAACACACCTGGCATGGAGGAGACGCCATTGTCAGCGAACCATTTGTGTGTGCTGTCGCTGCCTGCCACAGTGTCTTTGGAAATCTCACTGCTGTCTTTGTTGAAACCGCTATTTCCCCCGCCAGAGTTGTAGATGAAATTCACCATTTTAGCAGAGCCTCATTTCATTCCCCTAATCTATATCATATAATGTTAACTTTTAAGTATCAAAATTATGTATTTTAAATTTTATTTTATATTAATTATACATTATGTAAAAATATCATGTGAATTAATTTTTATTTATAATTTTTATTTTTTCTAATTAAAATTAATAATCATAATATATATAGTTAATTTCATAGTTCTACATGTTTTTTTTAATATTTCACTTTATATGACCTAAATTAAAATGACAAGTAAAACTTATAATTAATTTACTAAAATTATAATTACAATTAATTACTAAATTACCACTACGTGGCACTTGTTAAAAATATGATTATTGTATAATATTTTTAATTGACAAATTTAGTTATATATGTATAGTAAATTTATTTATCTTCATTTTTTTAACAATTAGATTCTTTTGAAGAACCTAAATAACTTTTCCGTATAAATACTCATGAACTTATTTTAACAATATTTTCTAGGGAATGAAGTTCCTTAAATAAAAAATTAGCATGTTTGAAGTCTTCATTCTTAGAAATTTTCAATATGATGTTAATTGCACTGTACAACTAATCAACAATTGGTTTGAATGAGTTTTAAATTGAGACAAGATTATATTTGGATAAGATATGTATGGACAAGTATTATATTAAGTTTATCAACCAATTAATTTTTTTTATGATTAGTATTGATTTAATTTTTAGGTTTTCTAAAAGTGTAAATAAGATTGTATAATATGATCTTATTTATGAAGATAAGTAGATATATTCATTGAAGGATTGATGTTTAATATAAATATAATAAATATATATTATGTATTATATTTATTATTTAATTATATATTTAGTTTACATAAATGTAACAAATATATAATATTATATATTATGTTTATTTGTATTTATTATTTAATTATATATTTAGTTTACATATAATTAATATTATTACTAATGAGATATATTGGCATTTACTTTATCTTCAAATTTTATTTTGGTAAAGGGAAAAAAGTTATAGATAAAGTGAATGCCTATATGTCTATTTCGCTCAACATTTCAAATCCAAAAGCAGCATGTATATTTGACATATAATGAATTAACTATTCTTTTTTTTTTTTAAACTTTCTATTATTGTTGTACTTATGCTGATGAATAATAATTTAGTAATATTATATCAATCTATATGACATTATTTTTTTAAATAAAGAAAGCACAAGATTAAAACTGTTGTTTAATATAAATATAATAAATATATTCTATATTATATTTATTATTTAATTATATATTTAGTTTACATAAATATAACAAATATATAATATTATGTATTATGTTTATTTGTATTTATTATTTGATTGTATATTTAGTTTACATATAATTAATATTATTATTAATGAGATATATTGGCAATTACTTTATCTTCAAATTTTATTTTGGTAAAGGAAAAAAAGTTATTTAGATTCTTCAAAAGAATCTAATTGTTGGAAAAATGAAGATAAGTAAAATCACAACTAAATTTGCCAACTGAATTTACTATACAATAATCATATTTTTTTCAATAAATAAATTTACTAAATTTTTATAATTATATTTTTTAGAACATCATTATTGTGTTTCTTTAGTTAAGTTAGAACACTTTAAACTTTTTTTTTTTTTTTTTGTGTTTTTAAGGCTTCTCAGATTTCTTATGATAGTCACATGAATTATTTGATGCCTTCTTAATCTAATTATTGTCGTCATATACCAAACCATAACAAATTGAAATCTTATTTTATGTCTTTCCAAGTTTCTAGAACACTCCCAACTTTTTTTTATTTTTTTGTGTTTTAGGCTTTTGAGATTTCTTATGATAGTCACATGAATTGTTTGATGCCTTCTTAATCTAATTATTGCCTTCATATACCAAACCATAACAAATTGTTATCTTATTTTATGTCTTTCCAAGTTCCATTTAGTTATTAAAAATTAGAACTTGTGCATGAATTTATTTAGTTCTCTTCTCTCTTCTTTGATATTCTTAATGGTTCTTCTTATTTTTGGTTTTTGGATCTTGTTTTGCTTCTTATTTAATTTTCTTGGTTCTTGTTTTCTTTGTGTTCTTTCTTTAATATTTTCTCTTTCTTTCATCAACATTAATGTCGCCATCTACACTATGTTAAGGTCTTCTGAACATGTTTTTTGGAAAGCGAAGCCTCAAAGTCTATGCAAAACACATTTCAAAACTCCTTCACAAGCCTCGGTCCATGGCGAGACATATTTATCTTGGGCTTTCTCTCAAGCTTTATGAGATTAATATCATGAAACAAGAAAGCAAAGAGAATCCTAAACAGAATACCAATGTCCCCACCATGAGCCACCACGATCAAAGTCTTACACAACCGATCTGCAAGAAGAGTGAGCGAGGCGTGGGCCAAAACAAGGAAGCGGGTGAAGTTGCAGGATTCTTCCTTGATACCTCAAGACTGGCTTTAGATAAGTACTGTGGATTTTTCAATTCATTCTTCCACTATTTTTGACACATAGAGTTCCTTCTGCGGTCCTCTACCACTGCATACAGTGGTTTGTCACTTGTATTCGACCACCATGCTTTTGGATAGAACATTAGCATCGATCAATATTTTTTGAGTAATACCACTAAGTAACATTGATAATGCATGTAAAAATGGAAGCAAACTCAGTCATTTCACTTATTTTGTAAGAACAAATATTCCACTTCTGTAACTAGTTTTGCCAGACTTTTAATGTATATTTTTTAGAATGCTTTCTATGGTTTATGGATGTTTCTCTTATTGAAGCATCAGGGCTGTTTTTGTAAAAGATATTTTAATTATTTAATAGACTTCACCTGGAACATGTGGTTTAAATGATGTTGAGCCACACATATAAATTTATAAAATCAATAGAGCAGACCCACTTCATAAATTTTTAGAAATACATAGCTCCATTATAGAGGAATCCATGATTGTTTTTATTTTAACATTTGGTGTTTAATTTTCTCCTTTTATTCCCCAATAATGCCTTGTGGATTTTTGCATTTGATATTCTTTCAACTTTTGTTTTTTCTATTGTTACAAAATCTGATACAACATATTTACAGGGATAGATTGTGGGTTTGATAGCATCTATTTTCAGATTCATCCCTCAAGTAAATTTTTCCAATTTGTCATTTTTCTCTAATTATGCTATAATTTGTTGATGTCCTATCTAAAGCCACACTAGCAGCCCCTCTTATGATCATGAATAAGTTAACCTATTATGGTTTGACCCATCTTGCCTCTGGAGGTTTGTCTGAGTTTAGTTTAGCTAAGCCACATTCTACACGAATCCATTTTTAGAATTTTTAAGTTTTGATGTAGATTTACAAAGTTTTTATTTAGTGGCCCAAAACAATTTGAGAATCTAGAATTTTAAAAAAAAATTAAGAATTTTTTCAAATATTGTTAATGTTTCAAAATCAGAATAAGCAATTTTTCTACAAAAAGTTGAAACAGATAAATACAAGTTCAAGCTTCAATAAATTGAAATATGCACCTGTCAATGATATAGATCATGTAAACAAATGAATTTCAGATTTTTGAAAACCATACTACATAGGTTAGGATACCAAGTGCGTGTGCCTACATAGATTTACCCATCCAATCTATAAAAGTAACTCAGAGAAGAGGACATAGAATTTAAGTTGAGAAGGAATGATTCACCTTTGCACTGTCAATTTTCACCACTTTCAAATTCTTAATACATTGAACATAGATTAGATTTTTTGCATAGCGTAGTCCCCACGAAAAGTAAAAGCCTACGACATTGACATATTTCATGTAGTCGGCCACTTCAGCTGCTTTGAATGAAAATTGATAGATTCAACAATGTCCTTGGCACTCCAACTGACCTTTTTGAGAGATACAGATAGTAAATCCACATGATATGTGAAGCTTTCCATGAAATTTTGTCTTTCACAGCCTTTAAAAAGATGAACATAAGAAGCTAGACGGGTTTTTAGCTGATCATAGGACAGACTGAGCACTGTAGTTGTTTGTTATTGTACTTGACTATCATCTAAAACATAGTTCATTGGATATCCATCATACATTTCCCCCTAATGCTGGAATTTTCAGTTTTCTCTTCTCTGCGTTTAAACATTTCATAAGAACATAAAGATGAGAATTTTCCAGGTCTACTTCATATTGCAAAACATATAATCCAATCGCAGACACTACAAATGTCATTTATTTGTGATTTTCTATGCATAATTATTTTTATTTTATTTTTAAAATCACCTAAAAAACAAAACTCAACTTAATTAAAAATTATAAGCCGGTTACACTAGGTTGACGAAGCCTCAAGAAGAGTGCCAAAAATTGGTTGAAACACCTCTGAAATCTAATTAAACATCTTTCATGCCAACAGTGCTGAATTACAAAGGTATGATCTTCAATACAAACAATCCAACCAGTCACACAAGGAATTAGTCATTTGTGTTTTCTGTTTTTCCTTGGTGATACAAAGAGTATGTTGGGCTAGCGCCAGCGATAAGTAATTGAAATACGGTAGAGACAGTATAGACATAAATAATTCAAACTATTAATTATGCTCATTGTAATTGAAAAAACATATTGGTCCAAACAAAACATAGAAAAAAATTTAATTTCCAAATTTCAATACATAAGTATTTTTTAATATTAATTTAAATTTTCATATTACATAATAATTTATTAAGATATATTATGTGTGATTTACCTATTATTTTCAAAGTTAATTTACATCATGTATTTAATAAATAATGCATTTAAAAATTCATTTCTAATTATTTTAAATAATTTATTTAATAACTATGGAATAGAGACAATGAAGCATCCAAAGTATATTCGCAATATAGATATATCATTTAATAATTACAATATTAGTGATATAAATATATAAATATATTATTAAATGTAGATTTAATATAAAATTTTCACACTTTTCACTTATAAATGAAGTTATGATAAAGTACTAATCTCAAAATATATTTAAGACGGAGGAAGACACTTCCTTTATATTTGAAACCCAACAATGCATATGTAATTAATGTGTAAACCAAATACAAATAATCATATTGATGAAATGATTCAATTCAAAAAAAAAAATCATTACTTTGTGTTCCTTTATGTGGGGTCAAGTACAACCGTGGATAGAATACAACCATGGATGAGTGTTGATTGGATATATTCCAAAAGAGTAACAAGAGGGAGAAGGTTCCTTTCATGCATGAATTTCACATTCTTTATTCACATTCAATCGTAATTTCTCAAAGACTTTATTAGCTACTTTTTTGCCTAGAAAACTCATGTTTGTTCTTGAAGATACTTCATACAAAAAAATATTTACAGAGGACTTGGAATAACTTTGGGGAAGTGCTTATCAAATTGCTAACATGAAATATTTTAATTCTACCCTTACTGGTTCATATCAATCAATTGGTACAAAACATAAATTTTTAGGCTTTTATCTAGCTTAGAAAATGTGGGATTATTCTCACTTTACAATTGAAATATGAGGGATCAAATTATTACATGCATTTAATTTCTAACTTTTGGAACAATATATAATTTTGAGAAAATACATTATAAATATGATGGTTCACAATATTGTTGCTTGTACATAAAATTTTTATCGCAAAAAACTATAATCTCAATTCATGCGTTCTATGAAAAGTGCAAAAGAAAGACAGTGAAAATAGTTTTAGTATCCAAGATATGATATGTAAACGCTTTTGGTAAATACATATATAATTGTTAATGTACGTTCATGTTGTTATTTTTGTATCGGTTATTCGAGATGCAAATTTTGTGGAAATGATGCCTACAAATTGGTACATGCTCATGGTTACATCTTTACAGATGGTCTGTGTTTTTCGTTACTTGTCAATTATAGATTTTTCTCTTGTATAGGTTCACACTTGTTGATCAAGAAGAGGAACCAAAACATATTTATATTTTAAAACGCAACATTTTTTTTTTTGTGTTTCCTTGCATTTCAGTGCTACATTTTAATAGGATGACCTACAAAAAATACAATAGGACACTATTGTAATTTTACTTCATCCAAAATGGATGTTTTTGATTAAGGAAAATAGGTTTTGATGGGTTCCTGAAACCCTACAGAGCTATAGAAAAACCGAAAGCATAGTGACCATAAGTATCAACCTAAAAGGAACAGGCAAGCCAACATCCAAACAAAACAGTCCCAGAGATTACATAAAGCTAGGGATGAAACCAAAAAGACCAGGCAAAAAAGCCAAGGATGCAAATCAGGCAATTTCTCTGAGAATCTTAGCAGCATGAAACTCCAGCTATGGATGTTACTATGTACAATACTTCCTTGTACAGTGCTTTAAATGTTTGGAGACCATCACTTTTATACACTTCCTTATACAAAATGTAGACCAAATTTTTCTCTAATTGACCTCACATTCCTCTTCTTCTACCCATTGCACACTAAGGTGGGATTACTAAGTAGTATATAAATAATAAACTAGCAATCACACCTTAGTGTGCAATGGGAACGTTGTAGAGTTATGGAAAGGTCATTTAAGTCTTTGTCCCTTTGTTTGTCACTCCTTCTCATCCTCTCTAGATCTCCTTATCTTTGTATAAATATATCTCACCATCTATATATGTTCATAACTTTTCCTTATCTCTCCCTCTCTATGTCTCCCTCTATATCTCCCTAGATCTCTTTCTATCTTTACCTCTTGTTCTATGTCTAACTCACTATCTATTTTTCCCCATCCTCCCACTTTATATTCATCTATATCTCTATCCAACCATGTCTCTCCATCACCCCCTTCCTATACCTTTTAATCTTTACATCTCTATATTTCTTCTCCCATCTCTCCCTCTATATGCATCTCTATCTTGTCATCTCTCTGCCACTCTCTATGTTGCATTAACAGTGGTTATTATCACCGTCTTGCTGGGCATGGAAGCCTTGTCCAGAGCCAATGTTAGCTCCTCCTATTCATGCAAAAAGACATTATGCGTAAGAAAATCACTACAAATCAATCTTCAAAATATCATTTTTGTTTCAAAGATTCAAATTTGATCTCAGATTGTAACTCACTAAATTGTGATTATTTAGCTCTCCTTGAAAGGTGGTGTTGACGACATTGGAGATGGTGTGTTGGAAAAGTGGCTTGTTGGAGAGCAATGTAAGAAACAACAACACACAATAGATCACACCCAAAATGCTCTCTCGCTTGTTTACATCCATACCTATTTTCCAGGAATTGAAAATGTTTTGAATACCAAAATTCTCGTCCTTCCCCAAACAAACAAATCTAATGAGCAACCATAAAATCCAAAGATACCAATACGTTGTAATGTAAATAGTCATTGTTGTGCAGGGTATGAAAGAGATTTGAATTGATCTTCTTACCAACTCTGAATTTTACGAATTCAATTTTGAATAACGCACTTGTTTAAGACTAACTAGCTGAAACTTTCTCCCTGCCCTCTATTCAATCCATTAAGTTTCGGAATAATAATCTCTCCTCACCGTAATGAAATAAAATGTCAGTTTTTAAGGATAATCCAAATATAATTTATCACATATAACGACTTGGTAATTGCTCTGCTCTTGTAAATTGAATGTTGATCGACTCTGAGAATTGGTTGGAAAGTTCATCGTAGGGGAATTGATTGGAAAGTTCATCGACTTAGAATGTAATTGATTCAATTTTCAATAATGTGCTTGTTTAAAATTAACTGGCTAGGGCAAGCGCGTTAATGACGCGTAAGCTATTCGCTCATTTTAGCTATTCAGATAGTTGAATAGCTATTCACTCATTTTAGCTCTTTTAGATTACTATTTCTATATATTTTTTCAGCGGCATTGTTTTGACTTGTCTCCATCTAACAACTCTCACATAATTTATTATTTTTATTTATGGGATGTCAGCAGAACTATTGTCTATGCCGCATTCATGACATTTTTTTTCAATTAATTGCAAATTAAAATATAATAATTCTTTTTAATTTTTTATTAGTTAAGATATAGTAAATTTTTATTTTAAATTAATTAATAAACATGATTAAAGGTGCATCCATGACAACTTAATGGTTAGAGAGTTTGTATGATTAGAGAGCCAAACTATCCTAGAAAGCTTATGAGCTCAGAAGAGAATCAAAACAAATAAAACTTAATGTTAACATGTCAATGTAAACTATATCTGGGAAATCGTGCAAACTACCCCTATTCTATAGTCTTTGAATATCTCCCTATTAAAGTGCAATTTTTATTAATTATTTCTTTTTTCTCATTCGACGTCCTCATTTTTGTCGGTGGTATTTGACCTTTTCTACCTCAGAAAATTATTCGGAAAATCTTGCGGGAGTTGTGCTGTCCATTTCTTCAGGTCGGATGGCATGTTGTCCACTCCTACATCAATGCGGCGTTGTGCAGTGCACCATACGTGCCTTTAATCTTTGCTTCCACGGTTTGGATGCACGTCTCTTTCTATTCCATTCAAGGCTGTGGAGTTTTCAAATCGCGAGTGCTTCTTTTCCGTTCTCTATTTTATAGTTGAGCGATCGAGGAAGGCATTCGGTCCTCTCTCCAGTGGGTTGCAATCTTGTGTTGCTTTGGTATTTGGCATCAAATTCGTGCCCTACGCTATCGCCATTTTTATGTGGTTTTTTATATCTAAATAGGTGCAAAAATATATCTGATGTATATGGTTCCAAAGGTTAATGAATAAATGAAATCTATTTTATATTTTTCATGTCCCTGATATTTCTCTTCACACTGTTTAACAGTGTAATTTGCCCCATCCCTCTTTGTTTTAGGTCCTTAAAGTTTACTCACCGTCAGATTGGAAACGAGGGTACAAGGCTGCCCAGGCAGAGTACTTTAGAGTATCTAGAAAAGCAAGCAGATTCAGTTAATTGCCTGTTAATTTTCATGTTTTAGACTCTATGAAATTTCATAATTAGTCTGTAAGTTTCACTTTGACTACCTAGGAAACCCAGCAAAAGTCACGACGTATTTAGGTGTGTTTGGTCTTGCTTCAGTTTTATTGCATTCATTGCGACATGGATATGTTCCTAGTTACAATTTGAGCACACACGATGAAAGAAACCTTGTTAAAATTTGTGTGAAGAAATCTTAAGTCGATGTAGTTTGATCATCTAAGAAATTTCGCAGAGTTCAACCTTTTAAATGCACCTGAACTTTCGGCCTTGTGAAGTTTTAGATTCATTTCTAGAGACCAAACCCAAAAAATGCTAACCATTTTCAGCT